>QNGE01001552.1:104074-129227 GCA_008508345.1 Paragonimus westermani
TTTCGGAGGCCATGACCTGCAAGGCCAACTCAAAAATGCAGGGCCTTTCAACCACTTGTCTCTTATTGGGCCGCCCGTCAAACCGCGCGAAGCTAGGTCAGCCGGATTTTCTTATTAGGGCGACTGAAGTTTACGGGCTGAAACGCAACATCTGAATTGCTTCCCGGTCATTGTGAGAAGCTGGAATTGGTTGCATTCTCGATTCACTTTTCTGTCAAAGGTTTTCTAATTGTCATTTACCTTCTTCGCTAACGTTAGGACTTGCTACTACTTGCTGAAACAGAGCTGCGAGTGTTCGCAAATCTAAAACGGTGTTGTTTCGTCCGAACTGAGATCTCTTAGGTGCTTCAGAAAAATGAGGTTAGCTTACACTCTCCGAGAGTGGCTGGTAAGAAGTAGTTTCGCCGTCGAAAATTCATTCTGCTTTTTCTAACCACGAGTCAAATGTAACGTCAGTTGTAGTGCCGAAGTAAATTCGTAGACAGAATTGCTCAAAGGGTCACCCGTAAGCTTGAGAAGGCTTTTTGATCCAATTTCCACTATTTCATAGCTTCTGATTCAATGTTTCAGCTTCAGCTGTGTCTGCCTGACTGGTCTCCGCTGTAGCCGCAGAATTGCGTGCATCTGAAAGAACGCAAGAGAAACCATAAGTACGTCCGCTTCCATTTGTAACTGTGGTGTTCATTGGACTTATAGTGAAGTTTTAGACATAGTAACAGTGTGAACTTTGAACTCCCAGTCCAATTTTTTCGTAGGCTAATTGTTTTCTCCGAAGCCCTTTTATTGTCAATTCTAAACATGAAAATAAAATGGTGCAATACTCAACATTGAGGAATTTGATTAACGCTAGGAATCTTAATGAAGTCCAGAACCCCCGGGTGAGTAATAATGAGAAGACCTCGGTATAGTTTCAGTGAGCATTTGTTATACATGGTACCAGAACGTGGATGTATATATGTACACCAGTATTAGGGAAATCAATCCACCGTTAGGTTGTATCACTCACACGTGCAACATCGCGAGGTGTAATTTGGTTGATCTATTGCAAAGAAAAACTTGGCGAATAACAAATGTTAACATTGAAACTGTGTACCCAATCCTGATATACCTTAAGACATTTACTGTTGGACTGTCTGTGTTGTCTGGGTGTGGACAAGCGGTAAGTCGACTAGGCTTTCGTCACAGGTGGCCAACTTTTTCCTTGCAATCACTACCAATCTTAAAAGCCATGAATAATCATTTATTCAATCGTACTACGGGTACGCACTCGATCGTACTAGTTGATTCTCAGTTTGAGAGGGAGAGGACTTGTGCACAAATGTCTGCCGAAAAGGTGCTAGAAACTGGATCATAGAGATCTTGGAAACGTTTAATAAGCAATTGCCGTACAAAGCAGTCAGGTTACACGGCGATTCAAACACGAAAACAGTATATGGCAGTCATGGCACTAAAATGAATCAGGTTATGAGCGAGGCATCAAGCAAGACAAGGAGGCATAGCTCAAACGGTGCTGAAAATGACAGGCGCCCAGTCGCACAGCCACAATCCTAATAGTTAGGGGAAATGCTACAGAACCGTTCATTCCATGCTGAATCTGCCCCAGGAATTGTGGGTAGAGATATTTTATCGGACGTTCGATTATACCGGTGGGTTTACACGATCTCGGAGATAATACCTCCAATCCTGGATTGAGTGGAGTTGCGCGATTCATCTTGTCTGCTTCGTTGGTAGAAGTACCTCCTTGAAGTAACGTTGGTGGTGTATATTCGTACTGAAGGTACCGGCTTCTCTCACCGGAATAATGTTGGCGGAAAACTGCACGAGCTTCCCGAGGTGGCTCTTATTCATCCATGTTGCACAGATGTAGTTCAATTCCTGTACCACTATATTGTCATAACGCCATGCAAATGTTAATTTCCCCTACATATCCGTGTGATTTAACTCGGTCTCTCCAAGTGGATAATATCGTTCTCCGGGAGCTATGCTGCGAGGTAATGGAGCGATGATAGAAAATTGGACTAGAGAGGTTAGTGGGAGGAAATGAAGTAGCAAGGACGACTCTCAGTAGTGACATTGTACTACCAGTGGGTGAACTGCATAACTTAAAGATTTTAAGCGGACTCCATTCTCTTATTAACTAGCCACCCATCTGAAAGATAACCATGCTTGATCTGCTCACTGAACAGCTGTGTGTTATCTTACTTATACAGGCAAGCCGGTTCACTACACAGACGTTTAGTCACACCTATCACTTTAGAAGCCCTATGGCACACACGCGGAACTCAACGTAAACGTCACGCTACTCATGTGAGACATTTTAACTAACCATATTTGATAGGTCGTACGTGTAGCTGGATACTTTGTTCATTGGCATTAAGTTTACCAGTTCGAATGGGATCAGTTTGGCTGAGTGTTTTCTATACGCAACCTAGATCTATCAGTTACTTGCAATGGTTCTGCCGACTAATTGCCACTTTCTCACTGCACTGACCACTGTCACGGTGGCAACAAAAGACTTTCACCAACCACTTCCCAATTCATATCTCGTACCCATACAAATTGTTGAGCAGCACTCCATCTTGTGTACCATTGAAGTTTCACGAGAGTTGCCCATATGATAGTTTAGCACTAGCAGCGGAGGCGCAGCGCAGATCAAACAGTCGTAACAATGTATTCTTTGCGTTAATGCAGAACGTTGGATTATCTGGGATTTATACTTCGCAGTGGTACATTGTAAAAATGACAGCCCGACATTCTCACCTTCCTTGTCAAGAAATCCTGTAACTTAGTTCAAAACTTAACACATAGTAACAGTGTGAACTTTGAACTTCCAGTCCAATTTTTCCGTAGGCTAATTGTTTCCTCCGAAGCCCTTTTAGTGTCGATTTCAGTTTGTGGAACGTTGTCAAACGGATTCTTTACTCAATTCGTAATCGGTAAATCAATCAGAAACACCGTCCACAGTGTTTTAGATATCGCTCGAGTGAACCACAGTACTCTTTCAGCCTCTAAGGTCAGCGTAGAACTGCGGTATCTCACATCGTTTTATCCGCCAGTCATAGTTGATTCCACTGAGCCATTCGGCGTGCTGGCATCGAGCGCTACTGGGTTTCCTCATTTTGATCCTTATTACTTATATCAGCAATGGGAACAGTAAACGATACGTTCTTCTCTCGCAGTGGACTCGAGACAACTGTATCGTTATCTTTGCGTTTGTTCAGGAGTTTCTGAAACTGGATCTTGATTTTTTTTCATGACTGCTGCCGCGCTCTGCCCTCAGAGATGTTGCCATATACTGTCAGGGGTAGTGGACACGGAGCGTCTTTCAGATAAACGGCAACTGCTCACTGAAACATACTTCTCATCTTTGAGTTCTCTAGTAATTCAAAATCTGACTTCTGTTGTTGTCCAAATGGTCCACATGAAACTGATCCGCGAAAATACTCAAACAGCTTGGCCTTGACCGGCCTGTGACCCGTGCTACATCCAGTCTATCTCAGCAATAGCATACTAAGTACTTCACGAATGCCGAGCTGTTGTACGGTCACGTAACCAAGTAGAGGGAGATGAGCGTTTTACAGATGAGCTCAGTTCGTGATATCACCCGCGTCCAGCTGAATTAGAGTGTTTGTGGTATCCAGCTTCACACAGGTGGAGTAGACGATCACTGTTTTCATCAACCGCGTCAGTGATGTGAGGTTCGAGGACTTAAGGCCAGGTTGCTGGGTCGCACCCAACGGGTGCTTTAGAGTCATTCAGTACAAACAGTCGATCACTCACTAGGGTCGAGTAGACAATGGTGGAGAGTTGGTCGTAGAAATGGTCTTTTGTAACGTCAGTGTGACATATGGTTGGACCGTAAACACAGTTAATTATAACGGACTTACCTAGACTGTTTTACAGGAGCATGGGTGTGATTCCAGAACAGTTGGTTTGTGGTTTGCTTGCTACAAAGGAACTGATGTGATCACCGACTTTCGAGCGGAATTGGGGCCAACGAGCAGCGTCTGCTGGATAGTCTATCCAGTAGAACTTGTAACGGCGATCTTATCACGAACTGTATCGAAGAGTATCAACTGTAGTTTTCGAGTCAACGTCTCTGCCTGCACACCTCACGCGGATTTTTTATGTAAAGGCCTGAGCAGAAATGCAACGGAATATCTGTTTTTTGCAGGTCTTCTCTGGATCTAGTGACTGCAGAGCGTGTATCAGTAGGCTCTGGGCATCCAACCCGGTCCGGGACGCTGTGTGTATGTTGTTACCGTCCTTTTTGGATCACTTCTGTGTGCACATTGTATCGTAATCTTCTGATGGATGCAGGCATCCTTCTTTTGTAGGAGTGCAAATCGTTCGGTTGTATCTTTTCTAATACCTTTTATCCGTGTGCATAATCCAGTGGCGCTGCCGGCGAAAATAGATTTCTGTCATGTACTGATGATATCATGCCCCACCACGTCTTAGCTCCTACGCAGTCAGTACGATATTGAATTTTTCCCGTGTTCCTGCCAAAATTGTCTACTCTTCTAAGACTACTCATGTCAGAGATCCCTGTTATTTTTCTGAACCTTCTGATGCATTGGATTGACGATTTATACTTGTGGATGTTCATCACATAGGGTTCCCCATCCTGACCAGCTTCAACTCTCAATACCTCTACTCTACATCACACTGGAAACTGACCTACCTTCATATGGCGTTATAACTCTTCCTTTTGGAAATATTCAGATAAACTGTAAGCTGATTATGAATTTCACATGTTCAATCCCCATTCTTGATGATTCATGTATTCCTCTCAGGTTGTTCTATCTCCTAAGGGTTGTCCACACCTAAGACGGTTTAGAACGCTTGGATACGCTTGCTGCCTCCCCGAAGAACTCATCGGAGGACGGGTCAACGAAAGTCCCCTCACGGTCCTATCTTCTGTCCTACGAACAGCATTTTATTCTGATTGCACTTTTACGTCTTACACTCTGTATCACTCACGGACTTCACGGTATGGAAACTTGAAGTCATAGAAATAGACCTTTATCGAGTACTGGCACACTTCGACCGCTTAGTTGAGGAGTAAACCAACTCGTAAATCCATTCGGGAACATTATATCCGTCTTTTGCTCCGCCTTCTGCATTAACACATTCAATGAGCTTCAATGCGTACCATTATTGGAATGACTCACAAGTGACTGTGCATATTTGAAAAAAGCCAATAGTAGCATGTAAGATGTCTTGCACAATGACATTTCGTTCGCCTCTCATCGGTTACTTTTGGGAAATTAACATACACTTCATATAGTTGGGGGACAAGCAGCTAGACGAAATCAATCTAGAAATATTTGAAACAGTCAGTCAGATGACCAAAGCGGAAGCAGCAAAATGCAACTGATTGATAATTTTGATGCAATAAGGGGTTGGTTAAAGATACGTACATAATGAGTGGGGAAGGTCAGATATGACTGGAAAATGTGCAGAAAACAAACAAGAGCTAAAATAATGTACAAAAAGTACCAGTTGCATTCTTATCAACATAGTCAAAGGTTAGTCACCAACTGTTTCTGAGCGCATAAAGAGGGATTCAGTCGATGTACTGCGACAGCTTCCGCAATATTGAGAGCCTGCTTTAGCTTGGGTCTAAAGAACACTCTTAAAGCCGCTCTAGGGTCCACTGAGTGGCCAGTCTGTAGAAGGTGTTTTGTAATGGCACTGACGGCACAACCGACCCCCGAATTCAAAAGTCATTTCGGTGTGTTCGTTGATACGTGTGCCAGGGTGCCTCCTGGTTCTGCCGACGTATCTGCTTCCACGGACACAATCAAACGTGTATACAATATTGGATTGGGCGAAAAAAGGCACCATGTCCTTTCTAGGTGTAGTTGGAATACGGGTGGTTTCATCCACGTAGACCAGTTGGGCTGCGTTGTATGTGCGCTCGAGTGTTGCATCTAAACGGCGTTTGATCAGGGCTGAAACATTATCACCTTTAAAAGGAAGAGTTACATAGGCAGGCTTGCGAGGAACAGTAATGGGTGTAACCCTCGTTGTTTGTGGAGTGGAGTACTTCTCAATAAACCTTTTGGGATAACCATTTTCTATAAGAGTCTCATGCAGTAACATCAGTTCACTTTCTAGCTCATCCTCCGTCACAATACGTCAAACTCTGTGAAACAAAGTGCTAACGAGGCCACGTTTTTGAGCAATAGGTGTGAAACTCTTAAAGTGCAGATATTGTCCTGTCCACATGCACTTGCGGTAGACACCTCTGGAAAGTGACCCATCCTCGCGTCTTTTCAAAAGAACGTCAAGGAATGATATCCTCTCATTTTGTTCAAATTCAAGGGCACCTTTTCAAAAGAACGTCAAGGAATGATATCCTCTCATTTTGTTCGACTTCAAGAGTAAACGTTAGTTTGTTATGCAAACTGTTTAACAGTTCATCAAAGGCTGTTACTTGTCAGTGGCCGTCGAATACAGCAAAAGTATCGTCTACGTATTGTTTATAAAACAGTGTTCCAGATTTCAGTGTACATAGAATGTTCTAAGTGACCCATAAGTAAAAGTAAGGTGTCATCAACAAGACAGCTTCTTCACGGATTGCACTGCCCCGTGTCATTGGGTTCACTCACTTCACAGACAACCTGGCCACACAACCATAAATTCACGTTAGTGAACCCCTCCACCTGCCATCCTACCTAACGCCTCCAGTTACCGACTCCGTGAGTTCCCAGGGCCCCATTCTGGAAGACGAATCCGACCTACAGTGGCCAACCCCTTGATGAACGACTTAACCTCCCTATCCCAGGTCCTCATCTGTCCACCTCGCACCTCAAGTCAGTTGGCCGAATCAACGGCATAGAGCGCTCGGTGTGGCAGATAACTGGCGAACATTCTCGGTGTCTAGTCTAACCACCTAGGTCTGTGCAAATTTGAAAAATGAGCAGAGAAACTCGCTTGACACTCACCACCAAATACCCGTTTCCTAACCTCTTTGTTGTCTACGTGTTGGCGCCACTCGATGCGAGCAGTCGGATGTAGACATCGGTGTTTCAATACCTAAAGACGGTTCTCCTCTTCTACCCTGAGCAATCAAGTTTCACAGCTATGAAGTAACACAGCCCTCACTGTCGCCTTATCCACGGGATCCTCAGACCACAGAAAGATGTCTCTTTGTTGAGGTGTCCTGCATTAGAGATCACTGCATTAACCTTAGAGATATGAGCTCATTCCCGGTAGTTCCATGGTTGCTGATGCAACTTGCTAATTGTGCACAAACTGACCAACAACCGTCATAACTTTAATCTTTGAGATGCTCATAGCAATTTGAGGCTGTGACGCGCACTCTGAAAAATCTGGTACGGCGAGAAGTAGCATCTAAAATTACCTGTGCCGCCTAAAAATTGTCAAGCGGTAACGCCTTGTCATCAGGATAATTAAGATTATTCTGCTTCGAACCAGGCAGGAGGTTTACAGCAACTTTTTGCAATTGTGACGAGCACCAGTCCTTCCATAACGCAGTTGAAAGAAGACGGTGAGAGAGAGCAGCTTCGACGTACGCTGCCGTTGGTGCAGAGACAGTCACAATTCGGGGTGAGGCCTTACCGGAACTGATTTATGGTAATAGAAATCCTTCACTTTATTACCCGCGCAACTTACGTGCGTCATTCCGTTTCCGTTGGCGTAGCTTTAGTCACTGTTTAAAGTGTTTTTGGTTCTTACTGCCACACACAAGCCATCAGTTGTTTCCCCTCAGATGGTTGTTTTCTCATTGTTTTATTCCAAAATTTCGGGCAGTTATAGGCCGGACTGCTTTGGGTTCAAATAATCAGCATCTGAGTTTTGTATGGAGACGGGCGTTTTCACAGCTAAGGCTTCCAGACAACAAATACCTTTCATGTACGCAGTGCTCCGTTGAATGCCCTTTAAGGTCCTCTTGCAGAGGTTGTGATGATGACAGCTAAACAGTACCAACTGTAGACCAAGTCAAAACGGAGGATTTTCATTGATTTCTCCTTCTGAGGCAGATCGGTCGAAGGCGGAAAATCATACGGTCTTAAACAGTTTCCCAAGGTTCACGGTCGTTTTCTTCAGTAGCTGTACGAACTTTTGCAGCTTCGAGCGCAATATCGAACCACATAGTTACAGGAGACGAATGTACTAACTGGACCGACTGCAGGGACATTTCATTTCAGAACAGCGTACCTCCGATTGACCGGCAAGACCCCGTGCTAAAGTTTAGTCGTCCTTTAACGAAAACTGCCTTATTCTGAACGCATTCTTATTGATGGCATTTTCTCCGTTTCTCCGTGCCCACGCTGTGGTGTCAAATCAGGTGGGGTAGGGGTATGAAAGTTGACTAATACGAGTGTGAGTAATACCCACCAAAGGTCATTTAAAGGGACCAGTAGCGATGATTTGATACACGTACGTAAAACTGCGACGAATCGAGAAAGAGAACCACTCACGTTTCAATGTCAGATCCAAGCCGGTCGAATGGTGTCAGATGACCATTTGTTTTTTCTACGACTCCCCGTGCGTGATCTATGCGGGTGCCGCTCTGGAATCCACCGTCCAATTTTTGTACAACAATGTAACCGGCAAACAATGGTTAAAATGATGTCCAATGTTAAGGTGAAAATGGCTCAGCACACCTTGATTACAATGTGAAACGATACTTCGTACCGTCCAGAAAACAGCGCAGATCGACATTCAGTGTCTTTATGTGACTAGTTGTCATATAATGGTTTGCCTACGTCCGATACATTTAGCCTGTTCTTCTGTCCATTGGCAGTAGTTGGGTAGATAGTTGATCGCACACTACACACCACCAGTTGTGTAAGTGCAACCGATAATGTTGGAACAGGTGTGTAATCTCTCTGTCTTAGGTCCTTTCAAATAATATGCTCTGTGTTAGCATTGCTTATGTGCTTACGCTAACACTGCAGCGAAAAGAGTGGTAGTGAACGTAGTAGAACACATCACTTCCGAGTACGCTCATTTCCCAAATGACAGACCGATGTCCTATTTACACGTCTAGCAGAAAGTTGAGTTGGCCGACCTTTTTGGCAATCTTCGTAGGATGCTGTCGTTACCCTGCAGGCGCTAATTTATTTGCTTACTCCTGGCTTTTTATTCCCAAGTCCTGAGTTGATGACTAATGCTGTCTTGCACTTTTGAGGTGCGAAACCTACGTAAGATGTATCGGCGTTTACACGTGAGCTACCTAAAGCGTACTGTATGTTGCATTATTATTTACCCTTAAACAATATCCACCGTTCGATTATTTCAGAACAACGCATCCCTCACTGTAGCAGTGGCTTAAAGCTCACGTTCAGTTAATCCGTAATTAGATTTCAAATGAGTAGGAAAGCGGAACGCTCGTGGTGAACATTATCATCGATTCCGTTGAGAACCTGCTTTACGTGACTGACTGTAAAGGGGACGAGCTTATTTATATGTAATCTGAAGTATCGATATTCCGATCCATGTTGTGACATGCACGTCGTTTGCCGTGATGTGCTCCAACACGTATAACTGCTTCAACTGTGACTGTTTCTGAGTCGCATATAAGACGTCACTGAACGAACGACTCTCTGTTGTTTACAATCGTTTGCAAAATAGTGGTGTAACGTCTATCCCTTCATCTACCCTAAATTTCAGATTCGTGTCCATGCTCAAACGATCGGTGTTCTGGTTGCTGAAAAGACAGAAATGCAAGCAAAAATCACTCATTTAGAACGCATGATGGGTGAGCATTCTCAGGTTCGTGCAGTTCACCATGTTTCAGTTAAAAACTACTCTAGCTAAGAACATGTGCTAGTCCCACTAGCTGGACTTCCTTGTTTAGTTATATTCTTTCTGTTGCATAGGAAATCGAGTATGCTAACGAGGGGCTTCGAGAAGCCAAGCAAAACGCCCTACAGCTCGATCGTACGGTTGTTCAACTTAAATCTGAGTTGGAAAGAACGTTGAACAAAAACTCTGAACTGGTTTCCCAGGTGAGCCTATTTATATACCCTAGTTTTCATTTCCTCTCTCAAAAACAGTTCCAAGTAATGCTACACTGTTTCCTCTACAACGATTGTTGCGGTGACTTCGTCATAACTCGCTGATATTCATTTGGTCATTCATGTCTAGATTCGGGCAGTCTGTTGACATCTAGCGTACTGATTATCGAATTTGGTGGCATGGCAGAAAACCCCTGTGTTTTGAAACTCGTAGGGTTAAATTATCTCACTAAAATTACGGTCGTGGGTTCTTTCTCCGTTCTGGCGGTATGCGGTCCGCAATCTTCTCTCTTAAGTAGCCCTTTAATACTAGCTTCGCTGCTGATTGATGACATGTTGACAACTCCAATATTATTGGGTCCCATAAATCATCTGGACAAGAAGTGGTAGTAAAGTGGCATTAAAGTAATCAATCCCTAAGTCTGTTCTTCCACTGTTCCAGTCGTCTGTGCTCTGTCGCTTGTTTAGGCACACTTAACCAACTTGTTCTATTCGAGTCTCGTGTTGTGACTGCCAAAGAAGCTTGGCCTACTGACTTTTTATTGCACAGATTATGTGAAAACGTGGGACAGCGAACACATACACTGACTTGCATGGCTGATGTCTCTTCACACACGCTGGACAGCAGTACGTTGTCATTTACCTTGGTGACACGTCTCCTATGGTGCGTACACACTGCTCCAATAGTCTCTTCTGGTCCATCGTCTTCCTTGCGTTGGGACGTGCCTTTTTGCTCCCGAATGTGCGCACAAACAAAACTGCATGTTGTGCAACATAAATCCGTTGCTGAATCTGAGCGCCATTCTGATTGGTCACTTCTCTAGCACACCAGGTTGTGGGAGTGGCCGACACTGATTAGTTGTACCCTCCCGAGATTCACTAGTTGTCCCCGAATCGACGGATTCATCCAATACAGTCTCTTTAAAAATACAATCTTCAGGGTAATTCAACTTTGACTAAAGTGTTTAAGCCGCTACATTTTTCCATTGAAAATAAAATAAAATAAATAAAATAGATAAATAAAAATAAAGTAATCGGAATCACTTATCTATATCCACTATTATTTCGGGAGTTAACTGATACCAGAGGTGGTTGCCAACCATAGCCACGTGCACAGTATTCTGGCATGAAGGGGTCAGTGTATCATGTCCGTCATTTTTGGTGATGGAGCGTTACATATAATTGTGCACGCAACACGGTAGCCCTGACATCTACTGCACGCCATGTTAATGCTTCTAGCTACACCCACGTATGATTCTCGTAGTTTATTGTTGTTGCTCTGTTAACCTTGTTCATGGATATCACGTGCGTTTAATGTGTTTTCATCCAGTCCTTTCCTAAATAAGTACCAAATTTGAGCTTTTGTTCACGTTCTCACGAAGCAGGCATGTTGACAATTGAGCCAGTGACCTCACCCTAGACACGACCGAATTGCCACACCTAAACGCTTATCAATGTTCACTTGTGAATAATACTCAGGTTGCCTATCACATCGACAAGGCACCCAGTGGTTAGCCTGATAACTCCCGTCGATGATCTGGCGTTTAGGACTTCTGGGACATATGATGATCACAGAATTCATTAAATTTGCTGGGCAACGTACTAGTTGCCGACTCTCATGCGCCTTAATTTTTTAAGGTCATCGAAACTTCTTATCGGTCGTTTGCGCGATTCACTTAATTTTGCTGGGTGCCAACCTTGAAATCCGTAGTGCATTTTTCGCAATAGTATTTTCTCCCTGGTCAGTTTTATTTGATTTCATTTCAGTTGTTTGTCTTACAACTTCTCGACGACTTGAGTTTACCAAAACGTTTCGATACGGTGTAACAATCCTAAGAATCTGTTTTAAATGATTAGTCAGTCGCCAACACTTTTACCCAGTCTACCGTCCATGCTTGTGAAATTTTTGCCCCATCTAGCGTCTGCGATATTTGTCGTAGGTATACCAGTGTTAATTATGATCGTTTGCACTCAGGTTGAACGTCTGAAGTCAGAGATCAAACGGGAAAAATCTTGCCGGGAAAGTTTGGATGCAGACTTGCAGGAAGCTTACTCACGGTTGAGTACTCGAGGACAAGAGATAACACAATTGGAATTGAACTTGAGTGAAGTTAGGCGACAGTTGGATCTATCTCAAGTGAGTGTGCATTTTACGTTTTTTTGTTCACTCTGACGACTGAGCCTTTGGTGATACAGCTGAACTAGTGCTCGCCAAAGATTTTGTGAGATACGGTGTTTAACATAATCCCTTTGCTTTCCGATGCTAAGTATCCAGCACCCAGTAGACTGTGTGATGCAAGGCTGTCTGACCCGTATTTTCGCGTTCAACCGTGTCGTTGAGGTTGTCCTAAAGAGCTCTGTCCACCTGTTAGCACGGAGATACACTAACGCACCTAGCTTGTCGAGTTCCGAATCTGGATGGAATTTGCCAGTCGTCATCATTGGGGGCACCCATGTGACAGTCGACAGGCAAGGGATGCGGCGTCTCAGTACGTGTAGTCCATCTGCACAACTGCGAACTTTGTTGTTATCATGCTGTTCGCATTGCTCGAGTTCAAGCATCGTTACCATTGTAACATTGAACTGCGCTGTATGCACGTCTCCCACTTTAGCGACCTAATTCGCTGGTATTTCTTTTAGAACCTGTTTCCTTGGAGCTCACCACATGGAGTCAATCGGAAGCGAACAGTTGTCACTCTTCATGTATGGTGTGTTTATTTTTCTCTTCAGGTATAGTGTCTTCCTCGTTTTTAAGTTTAGACTGATTGTCGTAGTCAGAATTTGTTAACTTCAAAGGCATCAAATTCGAATATTCCACTTGATTTGCCTTGAAATTGTCTTAAAATCTATCCTCCCAGTTTGCTCTTGTCTGCTCTGCACCACTGTTCTAATCGGTTTATCTCCCTAGGTTTACGCTAGCCAATTGGGATTGGGTGATGCTGTGACAAGTTCCAGCGGTATGGACGATGTGCCCAATGGGAGCGGACGTTATTCGCGCGAGGCTTGGCTAACAGAACGAAACAGTTTGACTAGCCGCATACAAGAGTTGGAGATCACAGCCTTGCAGGCGACCAAAGAGCGCGGCCGTTTAGAGTCTCAATACAAAGCTTTTGTGGCACAAGTAGGTTTTGCGACACTTGTACTTGTATCCAGCATTTTGCTTACAGTCCTGTCCCCTATCGCGTACATCCCCTACCGTGTACATTCCGGTTGAACACATTCCAATACAGCAACGTGTTGTAACCAATACTATTTTCACTCTAATTGTCGGAATATCACTCCAACGTTTCACCCAACTCTGAACCGCATGGAGTGGGAGTCGCACTCAGTTCCAGAGCAGAACAAGGTTTGATCGATTGAATCCCAGTGCATTGTCAGGTTTCATATGCCGGTTAAATTCTGTCGACGCAAATAAGAAAAGTCTTGTGATTTCATCGTATCGGAGTACGCTCCAACGGACGGTCGATCGGATGCTTCCAAAGTTGCGTCCTATGATGCCCTCGTTAACTTTCTGAGGCCGATTAAACACTCAGACATCATACCAGTGAGCGATTTTAATACTCAATTTGGTCACCCTTCTTCATGGGAGAGGCGGCTGGGAGGTATGTTTGGTGTCCAGGCACAACGCACCGACAGTGGCGAGAGATTGCCGCAACCGTGCGCATATCATAGTCTCTGTATTTCGAGCACCGCATTCCATCATAGGAAAAGGCACTGTGTTACATGAAGACCTGCGTGTGCTTCTCAGTCGAGGACACGGTTGGGTCATATAGCAGTGAGTTCCAGGTGGCGCCACTTGCTTTTGGAGCAACAACCTGGGCTCGGACTATGTTGCTGTGTGTACCTTTCGTTTTGTCATTTGCCCAGAGGTCATACACTCATAAATGCAAGGTACTTAATTGGCACTCAAGCGAGGAGAGTGTGAGAAACGCTTACCAGCAAGCATTGGTGAACAAGTTGCCCAATTCCAGTCAGGTGAGAGAATCTAACGAACACTGGGAACAAATCACCAGCTGTGAAGAAGTGTGTTTCGAAGGAACCGTACAGTCACGATAGAAGTGAATTTTTGCCACGACGCTAAATCTCATGAACCAACGTAGCTCGATTCCATCTGGTTCTGAATGTGGTAACGAGCGTCGAGAATTTGAACGCAAACTAACCAAAAACTGGCGCAAAGACCGTGAGCACCCGCCGGTCGAAAGAGATGGAGCGAACTTTTCTGTCTGGAAATGGCAGAGGGCTGTTTTCCCTGATTCTTGATTGCACTGGTCATCGGGTCGGCGTGAATGAGGTCATATGCGAAATGGATGGTTCACTTGTTACCAATCAATCGCGCCGACAGGAACTGTTCAGCTGACCTCAACTAGACCATGTGAACGACGAGGCCCGGAAGGTCAGTTGTTGCATTCCAGACGGTCATCCGTCGGAAGCAGAAATGACCCTGGAGTTCAAGTTATCGAAGCTTAACAAGGCTCCTGATCGAGACCACCTCCATTCTTCTCTCTTCAAGGATGGTGAGGACGAGTTGGTATCAGAATTGACGAGACCCCTCCAGGCGATTTGGAAACTGATGAGGTACCTTGTGATTAGCGTCTATCAACAGTACTTATCGTTTTTACAAATGGGGCCGGAAGTCTGTGTGTCAACCACAGGGGCATCAATCGGATGTCTGTTGTGTCCAGGTTACTCACTGGTCGTATACTACGTCGTCCCACTAAGCCCAGAAAATGCCAGATACTTGAACAACAGGCAGGATTTCGATCCGGTCGAGAGTGTTTCGATCACTTTCCACATTGCGACGGATCTTGGAACATGGGTACTGTCACAGACAGCCGACGGTCGTCGTACCTTTAGACCTAGACGCTGCTCTCGATTCGGTTGCTCGTAACGTCCTTCGCGAGGGAATTTCAAGGAAATGTGTGACTGTCGTAACTGGTTCAATGATCTTCGAGCACGTAAAGAGATACGGAATAACGGTTAGTGAAGCGGCGTATAACGGAACGACGGTCAACGGTAATGAACAACGAACTACGGAGTATGCACGACTTGTTCGAATCTTCCCGGCCACCCCAACCACACGAGGCTAACCTGTGAACGTAGGGAAATGACTGGCCTCCAGACAGAGCCCCTTTATTTCACTCAATCCGAAGACCACACGGTCACAAACCAGATCATATTCAAAGAGTTTGTGACCAATCGGAAGACCGACTCAAAGGTGGATTAAATGATGAACCGAACAGTACAGTGATGTACGTAGGTGGGATGTAGGCGTGTGAGCGTTTGGGCGCGTAGGTGGGGTGCCAGATTCGGCACATGGGTTGAAGGGCGAAGTGGCATATGACCGTGCCAACTATGAAGGTAACTAGCCAGTGTACTTTGTTGATCTTTGCCACAATATTTCTGGAAACTGGCGAATTCCACGACAGTGACAGGCTAAGAGTTTATGGACAACTGTCCCGTATCCATCACTTCTAATGATGTTCGTCAAGGGTACCCGGTTTCCCGCTTCTTCTCCAATTAGTTCACGGACGACATTTTGAAAAGTGTGTCTGAGGAGTCCAGTGAGTTTGGTGTTGAGTTTCTTCTTGGCACTAGGCTGACAGATACGGAATATGCGCATGATACTGTCCGACTTAGCCCCTCTGCCGAAGACATGCAGAGCATACCGAACAAGGTGAGTGACTGAGCTAGTTTGTATGGAATGTGTTCCGCACCTTCGAAGTGCAAAATGTTGCTTCACGACTGGGGCATTTCCACTCCCACCTTCTTTACTGCAGGCCATCCGCTTGGGACTGTGGACACCTTCACATACTTCGGTAGTATTATCTCAACAGATGTAGTATTTCTGATATCCGCGAGGATAGCAAAAGCACGAGTTGCCTTTGCCAACTTGCGTCATCTGTGGCTTCGGAAAGACGCTTGGTTGTTGCTAAAAAGAAGGTTACATAGTACCTATGTACGTTCTATTTCGCTCTGTGATTCGGAAACGTGGCTTGTTCGCAATGAAGATGTCAACACATTTGCTGTGTTTGATCATCGTTGTCTATCCCAACTTGTCCACATTAAGTCGACTGATCGCGTGAGCAACACGGCCGTTCGTGGGCGCGTATTCCGGAACGCTCGGGATGCGCGATCAATTGGTCGACTGACCACGTTGAGCAGCCTATGATGGTTGGGTCGTGTACTCTGCGTACCAGCTGATCGTTTACCGTATCGGGCATCATATACTGACAGCATCAGCAGTTGGATAACACTGCATGTTGGTCAAGGATCAATGTAGTCACGAGATGTGAAAATCCCGATAATTCCATCAGGAAAGGTGGATAGGGGTCACCTGCCTGGGTAGGGTTCATGTGATCATCCAGATCGTTGGTTAGAAACGATATTTGAGATGGCAGTGTGCCGCAGTCAATGGCGTACCTGCGTGCACATCATGTCCAATTATTCCGTCCAACCCTCTTATTAATATTACTTTCATTATTCTGTCATCTGTTCAGGAACGTTTTTTCTCCTAGGTTATTCCACGTCAATGTTGAGGTGAACGACGGGCTCAGCTGGAGTACTTTCTGGTCAGCTTTACAGCTGTTACGATGTTGGTGAAGAATAAGAGGTAGCTTTAACAATTTGCACGGGGTACTTTATCTGCACAGCATACTAAGCAGAAGCAAGTACATATGCACAACAAAAACTGAACTGTCAACTGACGAAAACGTGAGGCAACTTCTCAGTGGAATCAAATAACACAGAAATAATGTACTCTCATTAAGTCCATGCAATTGTGCCGGTGACAAAAGTGGGAACAAAAACTTTTAGAAAGATAGCATTCATTCACAGGGCACAAAAAAGGAAGATGCATTAATCACACCGGATTAACTGCGTACCTCTTTGAAGTGGCACGAGCGTGTTTAATAGAAAGCATGTTTTCTAGCTTTTGTCAAGTTGTTGTTTGTTATGCTATAGCCTTAGCCAACAAACCACTAAAGCCGTCTTTTATGGGTATTACTTTCAATATTCTGTCATCTGTTCAGGAACGTTTCTTTTCCTAGGTTATTCCACGTCAATGTTGGGATGAACGGCGGGCCGAGCCGCACTTCTTTCTGGTCAAGCTCGTGGGTATTGCGATGGTGATGTTTGGCGCACGGTCAGCCAATGCACGTTTTATGTCCGTACTTGACCTGATCTTCGGGGCAACTGTTGGCGGATACTTTGATACCGCTAGGGCCATGTCATCTATTGGCTTGTGAATAGTATCGCTCAACGTTTGTTAACTTTGTGAAACGAACTTTGTTCTTTGGAGGCCGGACGAGTTTGCCAGTTTACTATGTTTCTCCCAGTTGATAGGGACAACTAACGTTTGTAATCAAAATGCTGCGTGTTGTGAACTTTTCTTGTCTCCGATCAATTTCCCCGTAGGTTGAACTGCAAGCAAGTGATCTGAGGTCACAACTTTCGGATGCCAACAAGTCGAATCAGGATCTTCAGTTTTCACTAGAATGTTCACGTCGCGCCTTACGGGAAAGAGAAGATGAGTTACTTGAATGCAGTGAGTGTTGTTTCCTTTTTACAGGTCTTTCCAAAACTTGATAAACAGTCCCCGATGTGCTTTGTTGTGGGATGTATATCCATGGAGTCATATGACAACTAACACACTCTGATTATTCATTGATGGATACAATGACTGCTTTTAGTTCCGTTTCTTTAAATGCTTATCCGTAGTGTTACGTTTTGTCCTTCACACTTCGCATGCTTGGGGAGGCGTACCTGTCACGAGTTCGTTTCCCGATTGAACACCGGGGTTTGGAAACCGTTTGCAAACCTTGTCGTTAATTTAATGGAATCATTGCGCTTCAAAGGCCCAAGGTCTTTGCCTTTTAACTCCTGTCGCTATCAAATTACCTTTCACATTAGGTTGTCACACTATCCACAGACCTTTCTGTCATTTTCTCTCTTCTTTTCTCAAGAAAATTACATTTCCTTTTATTAGAGCTTAGTTGGAATAAGATCAAAGTCATATGCTCGAGTAAAATTTCGTTTGTTCTCGCTAGTTACGTACACGACGTGATAAACAGGTGGGTAAAATAAGGAGTGCTTACTGGCTGAATGGTAGGGTTTTTCTGGCTTCTCTTGAAAGGAAAGTCCATAATGTCATAAACATAACGCACCTGTACAAAAGGTGCGTGAACGATGTATTTGTAATTTGCGAAACAAGCAGCCAGGTCGAATCTGCCTGTGTACATCTCAACAGCTTGCATCTCAGTACTAAGTATACTACCAAAATTGAGGAAGAGAACCAGTTGCCATTTTTAGACATCCGGCTTACCAGGCCTGAAAATGTCTCTTCGTAATAGCGTTCATCGTAAAAAGATGTGGACTACCAACTTATGATACTTGAAAAGTTTTGCACAAATTACAGACAAATGTGGGCTCGTATGGACAGTATGTAACTAAGTTCCAAAGATCTGCTGTGATAAAAGAATACCTAGAAGACTCAATTTCGTTATGCAGATTCTTATTCGAAATGGCTATCCCATAAGTTTCATCAACATCCAAAAGCAATCGACACTCAACGAGTCGTCTCAACATTGTCTCATAAACTGGTGTATACATATCTTTACCTCTCAAAGGTTATGACGTGGCACTCCTGATAGGACGAAGACTGAGACCAGCAATGAGCCGCACGTATAAATCAACTGAACCCATTGCACTGCACCCAATAACTTGCTTACCTGCAACCTGCTCGAATTCGGTCACATAGTAGACCCCTCGCAGAATTTCCGTGTTATTTGTCAAACTATGAACAAACGCTTTTCTGCTTTTTCTGGAGCACTAACAATGCGCCTTAAAAAACACTCTTGTATATCCAGAAGCAGATGAAATTCGCACTACCTCGGTAATCCATTGTACATAGGTCTATCATTAACTGTATATTTCATTTAAATGCCTTATCCCTTCATTGCCCAATTTTTGATTTCCACACTTTCCCACGACGTTCATAAAGTCGTGCTTTACTGCCCACATCGATTTTTCATACATTGGCTAAAAAAAATAAATATTCAGATATGTTACATACTGAGCTCTGACTTTACTATTTTACCTGTACGCGCTCATTCTTTCATCCATCCGGTTTTCATTTCGTGCGTGTAACTGGCGAGTACGAACGAAATGTCGCTCGAGCATACTTCTTTTTCAAACTCATGGGGGATGACATTTTCAAAGAGCTTTGATTGTCTGGCAGTATTGCATTTCGTTTTTTTGTCCCGTAATTTTGTTGGACGATAGCTGAATCATTGTTTTCAAACATCATACTGATGTTGGATACCGCCTAACACAGCGAGCAAATGCGACCTAATTGGTGTCATTTCGTGTTATTTCATTGATCTAAACGGAAGGGTCTCATTGGTGAGAATAAGCATAGGTTAAACAGCGTAAAGACAGTGTGGTTCACTAACTAATGCTTTGACGGTGCTGTTAGGCCACTTAACGCAAAGCCATTGTTCACATAAATTTAGACTGGGCGAACGTGAAAGGTCTTTCGCACAACTTACCTCTCAATTGTATTTTCCCATGTCCCATCAGGTACGTATTACAGTTTGTGAGTTCATGTACAACAGTTTAACGAACACCGAAGAGTAAATCGACACGGCATCAACGTTGTCAATGTAGTCAGGTGCACGTGAATAAGCTTTTCTGTCCTGGAAAGACAGCTTCCCGGTTATCAGTTGCATCTGTGAACCGAGAACGCCATATGATAAACGAAGCGTTTACACTGCTGACTAGGAAGTTCTGCACGAGCATGATTTATAGTGCCAAGACAAGGTCGTACAGACATTACGTAACTTTTTGTAACTCATAATCAGTGTAACTCACTAGCCTGAGTAACGACTGCTTAACTGTTAGCAATAACTCATATTGATGTTTTCAAAAATACTTTCTGTTTCAGGTAGTCTGATGATCTAGAATAGACAAGCTCCATGTGTTATTTGAGGCTGGTGATTTCCAAACAAGTTCATTCACCTAGGATCTGGTGAAATTAGACTTGTTCAAAATGATTTGTGGACACCAGGTTCCTTGATAGGTTCCAGTCAGCCTGTGAAACTAGAGCCTAGCGCTTTATTTCCACGAATCCTTGCGAAAAGGTTTATCAGTTAACGAGGGCTACGAGCACATGTAAACGGTGCCAAACATCTAGCAGTGAAAATCGTGCATTCCTTAATTTGTTTTTTGGCCACATTGCTGATCGCATTCTGACAGTCCATTTGGTCCAACTGTAGCTGACATTGCTGGGAACGGTTAAGGGTCGAATTCCGTACTCGATTAATTGCTACAGTTCCTACAAACTTTGCGTCCACGAGACATTAGCTCTTACTGGTGCGATTAGTTTCAGCCAGTTATACAGACTTCTGAACTTTTTTCACCTAAATTTTACTTTTCTTTTGGACAACAAATTGACGGAAGTCTACTGTTTTCTGACATTTTGATCCGTCAACATCAAGATGGTAGAGTACAACGTTCCACGTACCGGAAGGCAGCAGAAAGTGACCAGTAATTCTGATTTTCCTCGTTTGCTCCGATGGAGCATAAGCGTAGCGTATTCCGAACCCTGTTTAATAGATCCAGGGAGATGTGTACCAACGACAGCGTTAGTAAAGAGAAATAATTCCTGACGAACTGGTCAGTGGTTGTATTTGGAAATGTTTAAAGGAGTTCACCACCAAAATTCCCACTGAGACTGCTCCCAAGAAGCAGATTTGGTTGAATTCGAGCTTCATAGATGATTACACAGCAATCGGTGTAGACAGAAAGTTACGATCGGCCTGATTGTGTACACACTCAACAGTTGAATTGCGGACATTGTTCTTTACTTTCTGCTGTTTTTCGTTTTTCCAATCGCGATTCAACGGACCATTCTATCTCAATTTACTAATTAACCTGAAATTATTTTGACAAGCATTTTGTTGGGACAAACTGTAGTTTACTACAATGAATAGCAAAACACAGCTCTAAGCAATCATTATTGAACGTATTGTCGTACCAGGTACTAACAACTCAACCGCTAAACTGGAACCCGACATCTTCGATTGCCGAACATATTTTGAACGCACGTCACTCTGTTGACCTATCAACACTATGCACTGTATTGCTGAGTACTCGAAGCCCGAAGCTGTTAGCATTCACGGTACGGTATACTTAGAACTTCCGTTTTTAGGGGACGGCTGGTCAACAATGACAAGAAGACGTCTAACAGCTGCTGTATCCAAATCTTATAACGCCGTAAAACTATGTATAATACAACGAACCAAGACCTTACCAGTCTCTTCGGCTACGAACAAACAGCCTACGTCTGTCACATCTCACTGTCTCTACAAATATTCATGTAGTTGCAGTATGAGCTACATAGGGAGGACAAACCGTCAGCTGGCATCTCGTATCAATGAGCATGTTCCCAAGTGGCTGGAAACACAGCTAGAAACACCAGGCGCTTGTATCGAGGCCGACGGACGGCACCCGACATCATTAATAGCGAGACACCTAATCCAAACAGGACACAAAGTCAAGGTTTGTGACGTATCCTCTGTGATTTTTCGAAGTCACCGGAAACGTATCCTCCAGTTTGCTGAGGCTTTGGCTACCAGACGTTATAATCCCCTCCTGTGTGTTCAGAAACAGTTTGTGTTAACGCTGCGGCTGCCTTGGTAGTCAGCATTCCCATTCGTTTAATCTTCATTTCCGTGTCTGTCTGTCTGTCTAATCCCTTAAGCCATTATTTCCGCCCTACGGTACCTTATCCTAATGTTTAAAATTAGTTACATGTCCATGTGTGATCAGAATGTACGAAATGTTACTCCGGAGGACATCACATGATTTACGTCTTCTCATTGCCTTATTCAAGTTCATAAAGGGAACAAATTGCTATAAATTCCTCCAACGGAGACTAGAAATGTTGACATCTCGCAGCATCCATCTTTTTTGTTGTGTTGATGGTTGGATCAGTTGAATTATTGCTACTAAGTGTCCTCATTTATCGGTTACAGGGCACAAACTGGAACTCACACACGATCGGCAATCTGTGCCGATTGTGATCACTTCCGCCTCTGTCCAGGACGAGCAGTTGCAATCTCGCGTTGATGACGAGGACCAGAGTAGACAAATCTGTGAGCTTGAACGTTTGACTGCCCAGCAACAATGTGACTTAGAACACCAGATTCAAGAGGTATATCAGGATTTATGTCTACATTTGCATGCGATAGTTCTGATTCTCTTTTTTGTATTTTTGTTAATAAGTTGCAGGAGTTTATTCTAACCATTTGATCATTGTGGCAGCCCTCCTTTGTATTTTAAACGTCGCTCAACTGAACAATGGTCTGTTCCTCTATACCCATGATTAGTTACTCTTCGTATATGCTATTTCTGATTCAAGTTTAGTTTTCATAACACGGCTGAAATAACTAGATAAAGACCTCTGTGAAACAGCTGACAACTGTCTTCTATTTTCTGAACGGTAGCAACAACTTTTTCAGTCACAATGTTAAAATAGTAGTTCACAATGCTTTTCCTAATATCAGGTCACTCTTGATTTAACGGTTAAAAGCGATTTCGCTGTTCTGATGAATCCCTTGGGGGCATTCTAGTACATCTGCCAGCTGGATGAAAGTTCTCACCTTGACTTTGGGACCTGTTCATTGGGAGATATGTGCCATCTATATATGGTCGGTTGCTCCTACAATCCAGGATAGTGTTGCCTCATTCTGTGAAACAAGTCCTCTACTACTTATAATCGCATTTGACCGGTTTTCACAAGTGAGATAGGTTACTCGAACAAGCAGCCACACGTTTCGCTCTTGTTGGAGTTGATTACTGGTGAATATCCTCATCTCGATTTGGAATTAAACACCGGTCTTTATGGGCAATATTCCAAACTCACGTTGTGCGTGATTGAGTACTACCATTTGAATGTTCACCAACAATCTTTTACGTGTGGTAATGTTCCGATCACCCAGCCACGATTATGGGAGACAGTAACTCCGTTTGTTGTCACGGTGATCAGATCAGGCTGAAATCACCGAATTTAATAGGTTGAGCGATGTTTTGATTATTTGCGAACAGCCGACAATTTTGAACACCATGCGCAGCATTAAGCAGTTCTGCTTGAGCGCAACTCTACTCTAGTGCTTCCTTTCGAATTGGGTCAGCTGAAAAGCTTGTCTGAATTCATCTACACCTTGGCAGGTATGGTGTCGCGTTTTTTCATTGACAGACACTAACCGCAAACAGTGGATGTTTTCGTGTTTTTTCATCTTTCCAGCGTTTTGAAGATTAACTTAAATGAAACTTCATATATAGTCCAGTTACTCTGAAGGACGAATAGGAACTGGATTGTTCTAAGTTGGTCGCATTTTATTCGTCACATTTGAACACGATGCTGTTGTCCGGAATTCCGTTTTCGACTCATTGCGATCCACGGTATCGCATAGATTACAGTTATTTCTTTCCAATAATAACCACTCAATAAAAAGCCTGTAAAGGTGGATTCGACGCGCATTCCGATGTGAGAAATTTTTCTCATTACTTTCTGAACCGACCGCAAGAAAGTACCGAGTTTGCACACGGTAAAGACTTGAAGAATTTTTTTCTAGCTAACCTCCGTAGAAGTTGGCTGGGTCTTGTTCCGATTCATTGTTCGGAATAGAACATTTGCTCGCCGTTTCAGCTATCCATTTTATATTGTGAGGGCACGTCGTTAACCACTGATCCAACCGTATTTACGGTTGATATTGGGGAGGCATTACTTTTGGTGCACTGTTGGCCAATTTTAAGTTGAACTGTTTTGCTGAGACCCGATAATAAACAGGGATTGTTAAAATGTACATATATTTTGAACAAAACTGCGTAAACTTGAGCGTCATCACCACCACTACTGCCTATCTATTTTGTTGTAACGTTGATGGCCCCATTTTGGCGAACAAATTAATTTTCTTTTTGAAACTCATGCAAAATGATTGTCTGGCACTGTGCTACTTGCTAGCACTAAAATCACGGGTGAACGGAGTGGATGGGTAATTTTACTCATGTCAATGTTTCGACCACCGTTTCCCTTGTATAGCTACTTCTTCCTCCGACAATCAGGTGTCCCTTGGTTCGCCCTTGCCTGTTATACTAGTGCTTTGGTACCTCTAAGCTGATGGCGCCAATATTCACACAAGCAATTAAACAACCGAGCTGTGACTGAAAGCAAGGCGTCATCTGCAGGACGTCTTCCTTGTGGCCTTCACTGCCCCGCGTCATTAAATGCACTCACTCCATACACAATTCGACCAAACAACGACAACATTCACGTCACTGGGCTCCGCTGATCGCCATTTCACCTAGAGTCTCCAACCACCGACTCCGTGGGTCGGGAGGGTTCCAGCCCGGGAGACCGACCCGGTCTACAGTGACCAACTCCTTCGTGAACGATTTCATTTGCGTATACCATCTCGCACCTTGTGCCAATCGGCCACAGCGTCAACAAACAGTGCTCGGTGTGGCAGACGACTAGCTGATATTCCTAATATATGACCTAGCCATCCAAGTCTGTGTAGATGTGAGGAGTAAACAAAAGAACTCATTTGACAATCAATGCCAAACACCCGCTTTCTAACCTCTTCGTTACTTACACGCTGGTGCCACCCGATACGAGCGACTGAACGCAGACATCGGTGGTCAACTATCTGAAGACGGTTCACGTCTTCTACCCTGAGAGCGGCAAAGTTTCGTTGCCGTAAAGTAATACAGCTCTCACTGTTGTTTGGTACACCTGACTCTTACGATTCAAAGAGATACCATTCTGTCACCGCAGGTGCCTCAGATTAGTGAACACCGCCCTTTAAATGCACTCACTTTGCAGACAACCCGGCGAAACAACGACAACGTTCACCCCACTGTGCTCGATTATCCGCCATCTCACCTAGTCTCCAACCACCGACTCTGTGAGTCGCGAGGACCCCAGCCCGGGAGACGAATTCGATCTACAGTGACCAACCTTTTGGTCAACGACTTCATTCCCCTACTCCAGGTCATTATCTGTCCACCTCGCACCTTACACCAGTCGGTCGCAGTGTCAGCGAACAGTGCTCGGTGTGGAAGACGACTAGCTGGCATCCTTAATACATGACCTAACC
>QNGE01001552.1:137349-159909 GCA_008508345.1 Paragonimus westermani
GCTGTATGCAGCAGATAGGGCGACCCCGTTTATACTGCGAGACGGTCGATGCAGTATGGAATTGTTGATGTTGTGAGTATTCATGATTATGTGTGGGCTGAGATACTGCCAGGACGCCCAGACCTAGATAAGAGAACGATTAGGGTTCTCAACCAAAGCCTTCGACTCAAAAGCCTGTACCGCATGCAGCGGGTGGGTGGTGTACCAGAAATGGTACGTTTTTCGGGAAAAGGTGCCAACCATCTTCCAACCCCCAACCTGGAGGACCAGGAGACTGGTTTGTCAGACTTCTACCTGTTGGCCCGCTTGGTATGAGTGACTCTGTCCATGGGGTTTGGAATTCACAAACAATCAACGAGGGTGATTCGTACATATTTAGAGTGTGAACTTTCTTGTGTGCGGACGCACCTCAATACAGCAATTGGCTGTTCTTGACTTAGCGCGAAAATTCAAATTTCTTCATTTTACCAACAAGCGGTTTGCATTTTTTGTTCAATAAATTTCACTACGAGCATTGCGGTTGTTCTGTGAACCTTTTCCATTGATACGATGTTTGAAGTGTAACATGTAATCTTGTGTGGAGGGAATTAACAACCGACCTTTCGATTGCAGGTGACAAGATAATTATCCTGATGTTGGTCATCAATTGAACCGATCTGCTGGGAACAACCGAGCAACTTTTTGATTAACCGACTCATACTTCTTTGAAATTCTCGTGATAACTCGACAAAATTTAGTAACCTGAAGCTTAGATCAACCTTTGGTTCATTGTATCCGTTTCCCGGACACACACCGATTCAGCAAGTTACACTCCGTTTTTTGGTCGGTCCTCACACGAAACTGGTGGATCGCGGTCATAGGTGACAGTGTGTCAGCTTATGAACAGCGTAATACTTTGTTGGATACTCCCTACTCTTTTTTTTAATATGGTCGTCACAGTGCGAATGTAAGCGAGAACTTGCACACATTCATGTTTCTTTACGTGATATTTTTTCAGTGTACTGAACGAGAGGCGCAGTTCAACGAGCTGACAGAGAAATACAAAATGCTAGTGAAGGATTACGAACAACTGCAGGTGATAAACGCCGGATACAAATGTGAACAGATCCAACGATGTGCGACTTCAGAGCAGCCTGTTGAAGATGGACAGAGTTGCCCGGTTTCGTCACCCACTGCTGGCTTTGTGACCAAACTTGTACAAGACGTGCAAAACCAGCAGGTAAATACACCTTACCTATTCTTATAATGCATGAAGTAATGATTAAACGACCGCGGTATATGTGAGAAAGCGGAATGTCTACGACAGTAATCGTACAGAAATAGAATGAAATGAAACATTGTACAGTGTCACTTCAGATATGGACGACCAGATGAGTGAATATTCAGTGTGTGCACGCCGAACAAGTCTAGTGGCAGCGATACTGATCAACACACATAATCGTGGGTTGCGACCCTGGTTACCGTGTGTGCCTGTCCCGACAGACCGTAAACAGATCACAGGTGTCCTCATGGACAACGTCTCACAGTGTAAAGTTCACGTCTTGCCTACCGAATATGTACACTTGTGGCAATCTTTTCCTCAATATCAGAGATCATTTTTGGCAGCAGACGAGCAGAATTCATTAGCCAACGGAATTTAACTTGGATAACTTTTGTGGAAACTGAATTATACGTAAAACCAGGAAAAAACAGCCTCGATGAAACTGCACGACCACTTTCTGCGGTGGTTATTACAATTTGTTAACAGAGGTTCGAGTTTTGCCCTAGAGCCGGAATGCAAATTACGATCCGAGCGAGGACATGTACCACCGATGAGCCGTATAAAGGGCAGAACTCGAGTATAGTGCTTTTTTCGAAGTGTGCTGGCCAAAGGGCGTATCTGAATATGAAGGCCGCGGTCAACTGGGGGCGACGTTCAGTTTAGGATAATCTAATTTGGACATCACTCGCAAGTAATTGCGGCTGTCGCATGCACACAGACTTTTCGGTTACTTTTTTTCCAGACAACACAAGCTGAAAAGTAAATGCGACAGCTGCGACCAATTGTGAATGGTGCTCAGCGGATGTCGAAGAGATGTCCTATTCATGCGTTCATCATTTCGAATTAACAGGACAGTTATTGTCTCTTCTGGAGGCGATCGGAGCACTGCTCACAAGCAAATGTGGCTGACCGTTCGTCTGTTCCATCTCAATCGTATCCCCGAAAAGGTCAGTTAACGCAGTGACCTCCATGACTGCCTCGTCAAAGCATGATCGCAGTTCAAACCCCAGTCATCCGAAGGATGTGTACTACTGATGAGCTCTAACAAGATCGAAACTCGAGTATTTAGCGTCCTTTTGGAAAAAGACTGGTTGAGAGGTTCACAGAGATGTGAAAGCTGTGATCACTTGTAAGCAATGTGCAGTATTTCCTAACTGGAATCACACGCAACTTACGAGGTCCTAAAAAGTGTTCATCCTTCAATAAGCAGTACTAGAATAGTTTTACCCTATTACGCATCAACGATAGTCTTGTTTAGCACCTGTTGCACAGTTCCCGGATCCTAATTCGATGTGCTCCGAAAGGCCTCATTGCGTAGTAGGGTACTCGTAATGTTTGGCTTTTTATCACTATGCCAAGACTGCCCACTCATTTCATCTCACCTACGTAGTCCTTCAGATTTCTCAGATAGCGGCTGACGTCGTCTGTACAGCTCTAGAAACTTGTAGCAGTCACTGCTAAGCTGTATCTGTTTGAACGCTGCAAAGTTGTTTTGTCAAACTAGTTCACCATCTCATTAAACAATGTGGACGGAATAGATGGCTACTCATGTAGGACTTGGTCACATGATGTTGGGCCGACTTCCGGACGGGCTAGCAACTGCAGTGCTGACACGATGACGGCGCATATTTATTTCGCAAGGTACTTGATGTTAAAGGGGTCAACGTTTCAATCTAACTGCAAGATAACAACCGAAGATAGCGGTCCCACTTTTTCGCTGCTGTTTTTCACACCTCCATGTCATTCCTGTTTCCTGAGATCTGTTCAAACACATCTCGATCTGTTGGTTTCTGATAGTAATTGTTTGTTTGTTTCGAAAAGTGACTGCTATCGACTTGGCATTAAGATGGATTAGCCGTATAATTTCGTTGCGGAGTGTGCATTTAAACAATACCATCCATCTTCCACTCATGTCAATGGCATGATTTTATGGTGGAAACAGGTTCGCATACGACATAGTGGAATAAATCGGGTATCTGAACCACTGCTTTTTTCGGTTCCGACATATAATGGGAACCGGTTGCATCATGACATTCCGAAATACTTTTCAGAAGAATTGTTTTCAGAGGAGACTCAGCGTTGGATAGTTTAAGCTTCGGCGGAATTCGAAGCAGTGTGCTCAAACGCGACAAGAGCCTCATCACCTGGGCCACGAATTTCAAAAATCCGAGTTCCGTGACTCAGCGCTTCTGTACGCTGTTTCTGTCGCTGATTCGAATTCATCCGAAACCAAGATTCTCCACAATTGGACCCCCCGTAAACTAACAAATATGCCTAATCACCTGTTAATTGTAATAATTTTTCGAATAATTTGCCACCTATCTTACGACTGTTTTGCCGTGCCATTTAAATGTTATTTTTCACTTGTACTTCCACTGAGATGGCTTATTTCGAAATAGCCTCACACTCAAAACAGTCGAGTGCAGCCCCCAAAGACTTTAGTTTTGTCCACTACAACCGTGTCCTTCTTATTCTAGCCAACCATCGACTCGCAGAATGCTCGTCCTGAGTTGTGCGTCAGCCTAACAAATCGTTTGAAGCTGCTACTCAGTTGGCTTGAGGAGCAACAAAGTAATAACACAACAAAGACGAACGCTCATGAGATAGAAGATCCAACTGAACTGTTCATCCTTCTCGAACAATCGATGAAGTCGTTACTTTCTAATAAAGACAAGGAAGTGACTATGCAAGCGGAACAGAACAGAAAACATATGGTCCGGATGGAACAGCTACCGAGCCTCGAACAGTGGCAATTGCTTCAAGTAAATCCGGATTTGCTTTTGTCACTGTTGTGGTTACATTTTGGTGAACAGACACTCCTGCAGGTGTCTTATTTTCAACTGCCTTTTGATTTGCTTATAGGTTGCTCACAAACAACTAGAGACGAAGTTTCTGGACTGCATGAGAAAGCTCAGTCAAGCTTCTGAGGAACACGCCAAATCGGAAGCAATTGTGGCCCAGCTGGAAATGGAGGCCTCAACCGTGGGCGAGTATGTTACTTTGTTTGCCCATCGACGAGCCGCAGCATCACGCCGGGCCAAAGCACGGGAGCTTCTTTTGACTCGCCTTGTGGAAGATCGCAGACGTTTGCGATCCCGTTTGATAAAAATGCAGAATCTTATCCCGGAGACTCAAACGAGACAACCATTTACGGAAAACTGTGAAGTTAACGCCCAAGTTCTCAATGCGAATGGTTACAGTGGAGGTGAGCCCACTAAGTGCGTGCAATCTGTCGCCCTAAACGGTGGAAACCGCTTAAATGAAAATGATAAGCTTTTGTTGATTGGCAGCGTATAATCTTTACGGCTTGGCTGCGCTTACACGACCAATTGGACAGATATTTCAGCGACAACCAGTAAGATGTGTCGCACAATTAGTGAGACGCGCGTGATAAACTTAAAGTGCTTACATTTACAAGGTTTAGGCACCTTGATGCTGAATGTTTAAATATGGACGTAGTCATTTTCAGTAGTTAGGTCCCTTCCCGTCCCCTTCTTTTTTTTCTTCTCTCTTCTTATGTAGGGTTTGCTGTTTCTTCATGGTTGTGTGGCAGTTAAGCATTAGTGTGAACTACTGATGTATTGCTGTCTGTGATGATGATGACATTTACACTAAAGGCGGCTGATACATCTCACCGACCTTGATCCCACGACAGTATGTACCAAGATCACGAAAAATCTTATCAAAATATTCGATGTTCCTTTGGAATGGTTGAATTACGCCGTAATAGTAGTCCAATTTTTACCTTATTTTTTGTTCATAGGTGAAGAGCCTGGTGATATATTCATCACCGAATTCCAGTGCCTTCTGAACGAAATATGCTCAAAAGGTGACGAGGTGGAGGCTGAGGAAGGCTATTCCATGCTCAGTGACGAGGATGTCCCGGTAGAGCAACGGAATGACGAAATACTGTCGAACAGCACTATCTCGTCCGATTGTTCAACAGTCCCAGCATTGGAACAGTTGCGCCAGCAGGCATTGCAACATGACTGTCCACATTGCCAATGTTGTGTCGGGACCCTGTTGGAAGTCTGACAATTTGATATCTGTTTATCGTTAACCAGGTCTTTCATCTCTCTTGATTCGCTGCACAACTGGCTGCGTTCAGTCAGGCTGTGTAAGCATCTTACGGGCTCATCTGAAAACGTTTGATTTTTCAAACTCAGTATCAATAGTTTCTCTTTGTTAATTTTATGATGGTTAACGCTTCACGACTTTTTGGGTGTTGCATCAAGACATGCTATCGCCGTCACACTGACTTAAATATTGGGCTCTATAAAGCTGGTCTTCAGTATCAATCGTGTTTTATTGTGAAACATTTTCGTACTTGTTTTTGATAAAATGCTTTTCCCAGTGGGATCGTCGGTGCGCAGGCAGATCACTAGATGCATAGCATTCGATTCCGGCTTCCAAAACAGCCACGTGAAATTCCGTCTTCGAATCATTGTCAGTTGGCGGCGCTGAGACCATCTCCATACGTATCAACGAATCAGACACACCGACTCTCAATTTTCCGTCATCCAATAGCCGAGGACTGTACCGCGTCAGTTCTGGTCTCGGTTGTTTGTACCGTCGCAAAACGTCGACCAGTTTGGTAGTGTCAACGCCCGTCTTTTTAGCTCTTTTTTTGTCAGACGGTGGGAAATTACGAAGCAATTTGGCAAACTGCCTGGTGAAATCCGTGTGTGCATTCTGATTGTTATAGAGGTAGCTGAAATCAGATAACAGCGAAAATCCTGGGTGCATTCAAAACATGCGTTGCATCTGCATAGAGGAACAGTTTGGTTAATGATCAGATAGGACAGATTTTACCAGTAATTGTCTTCGAAAACGTGTTGGATAATTAAGACATTTGGGACAATGAGTCTCCATGAGTTGTTTGGACGAAAATTTACTTTTTATTTCATCGACCCATGGGTTGTAAATGAGCAGCCAACATGGTAGGCGAAATGGTTTTTAATAAGATCGCAAACCTACAGACTATGAGTAATATTCACAGCTAACCTCCAAGAATGTAAAGATTAACAGTTAACTGTTACCGACGGCTGATAGGTAAAACTTCATGATACTTGTGAGTTGTGACCACTCATCGAAGCAGCAAGCAATGATACAGGATTGGCTATGGACTCGCGTCAGCAGACTGAGAGGTTCAGTGCTCACATTAACGCTTGACCGAAGGTAGAGGTAGCCGAGTGGTTTGTGAGAACAAGTCTGTGTTTACATTATCAACACGTTTCAGGTTAGCCTGCTGGACGCCTTTGAAGTGGATTGTTTTCCTACGCATTCCCATAACTGGTACATACGTAAGCGTCAATTTGCTGCATCTTCTGACAAGAGGTTCATGATGATTGTCATCATGGTTCCAAGTGTGCTCTCTCAATATTCTATCTTTGGAGCACATTTTTAACGCTTTAGGAGACTAATGACTTCCGAATATGTTACGAGGGCGAAATTTGTGAAATTCTGATGCCGCTCTGTTTACGTTGACTTTCAGTAGGTCCATTTCAATGCCCTTTCAATAAGATATTTATGAAACACTCCTATTGAACAATAACAGATTTACGTAAACCAAGTCCAACGTTCTGCTTGTTCTATGCTTCGTCTAACCAAGAGCCTGTTACCGACGTTTATGTCCTTCAGAACACCTAAAAACGAAACACGGTTTGCTCAATTCGGCCATAGCCGTCGGTTAAATCGGCTTGGGACGCCATCTGTGACTGCGCTACCTGTTTATCGAAACTCCAGCTACGGAGTGAAGTCTGTACAGATTGAGAGCAGATTTTTTAAATAATCAACAATGATTTGAGGATCATAAAATAGATCTAACTACGAAATAATGACTGACAGTGTGATCTTCCTATTTTGAGGTGCCGAGTTTCGTTAACTTTCAGCAGCGTCACACCACCTTACCGTATGCTGAATCCCGCCTGGACGTCATTCGTCATCGATCGCAAGTGGTTTCGATTTGTAGAGAGGTCGATTTTCAGTGACAAAACCAGAAATACACAGCTTGTGAAGTCTGAAAGTGTTTCGACGTTCAACAAGATGAAATTCAGCTGTTGAGATGTAGCAGTTCGTGGAATGTTTAGATCAACAATGCCTCTATGATACCGAACCGCCGTCCAGTCCGCACACAAGGTCTCTGTAAAACGTCGATATTTACTGTCAATTGATGGAAATCCGCTTAGTCCTCAAATTGTAGTAAATTAGTGACTGAGCGGAGTGCTATTTTATTGATACAGAAGTAGAAAGAAAAAGGTTCTCACCGATTCAAATGATGTACGGCAATTAGGAATAACACTGGTTGTCGGCAGACTTGTACAACCCCAGAGAATAGCACCGATGCGTAGGCTCGTAGCACAGATTCGTCAGTTTCCTCGGGTTCAAGGAAGGCGAGGAGAGGGAGTAACAGCTGAATTCAAACAAATAAATGTGATCCTGTTGGTGTCAACTCATTCATTGAAAAAAACAAAGAAGAATTCGACAGATGTAGTTCCCGAACAGCATGGGCAAGGTATGTCGTTCACTTTAGGATACCAGTTCGCCAAATGCTAAGTCGATGTGGTCCGGCCGTTTGCTGTTAATTACGATAGGTGTATTCAAACTTACAGTTAGAAGTTCCTATCCATTACTTAACTCAAACCGATTCACAATGCGGAACAGCCTGGTGACTGGGAAACGATTCACATGAATTTGATTTCCGGCATGATGGAACTTCAGACTCAGTGGGCACAAAACTTTATGTTACCAGGGTATACCACTGAGACGTGGGCTGTTGTCCGCGGCCGCTAGCCACGCCATAACCACTAGTCACGCTATCGATCTAAATTGTGCATCCGTTGTGATCCTATTACGTCACACTAATCCAATATTCTTGCGCTGCGCTGAAGTGGCCCTTGTCAACCGACGCACATGTCTTGTTTCCAGACAATTGTTTGCAAACTTGACCTCGTTCTGAAGTTAGTGACTTTTCCTGATTCACCATTTGGTTAGTTAGCGCATTAGTTTGAAAGCCGACCACTGTAAGCTGATAAATCTACACTACATCTTTCACCGGTTTTGTTCAAACTTTTCAGTTATCGCACAGCCAAACGCTCCGACTTAGTTATTCATCACCACAGCACGCCTTAACGAACTAAAAGAACACGCACCAAGCCAAGGCATACTCTCGAAAGACTCATCTGAAAGTACCTTCGGAAACATTCAAGTGTGATAACCCGCAAATGGACAGCGGCATTACAACATCAGCGCTGATGTTTATCCGCCATGCAGTCACGGAGAAAAGATTAAGGCCTAGCCAACAGAAAAGTGGAAAAAAGGGGACCTAACTACTAAAACCGAATGTCTACTAAATGTGTCCACATCGAGGAGCCCACAGCATGCAAACAAACAACCGAGCTTTAGGTGAAATTGAAGCGTCGTCGGCAAGACGTAATTTTATGATGAGAAACATAACACAAGATAGAGGAAGTAAGCTCACTTGATCTAGACGGAGACGAACAGAGAGCAGTCCATTCTGATATTCGCCCCACAAAGCACGACGGTATTTCATGTGACAAAGCTGCTGGCATGGCCAAAGCATTAAGTTGGCGATCACGGGCGAGTTGTACGACAATGCCGAAAAATGATTCAACGATTCTATGTACCTGAGTTAGAACGGAAAATTTAAAGGTTGAATTTCTATATTGTTACGAAACACCCGGATTAACAATCAGCATATGAAACAGAAAGTTATTTAAACTGGTTTATAACCCACGGCGACTGAACAAATGTCCATCCTGCTTGTTTAATAACGCAAGTTTTGAACACAACCGATTGTGACTAACCGCCTAACGTGCTTGTTCAACGCTTTCTGTCGTGAATTCGGTGATATCGAAACTCTTGGATTCTGATTATGACTCGCCTTTTTTGTTCCAAATTAGATGAGGTTGGTTTCAACGTGTTTTGAGTAAGAGTGTAAAATAGTGTCCGCAACAAACCCAGTCATTAATACGCTGCTCACAGTTCAGCATCGTCCACAATTGATCGCAGCCTTCAATTCAGATAGACCTTTCAGCCAGTCCCTTTGAAATGAAGCACCAGAACAAATGTGAGTGATGTTCAACCTGAAATTAATTAAATACCCGATTTAGATGAGACCCAACTGTGAAAAGTCAGGGCTCCGGTTGGATTCGAACCAGCGACAGACACAGCTGGTAGAGCGCTTGCCGCGTTTAGGTATGCTGTGTCTGTCGCTGGTTCGAATCCAGCCGGAGCCCTAACTTTTCACAGTTGGGTCTCATCTAAATTCATAAATCTGCCACACTATTTGTTAGTAAATACCCGATTATTCATCAGTAATTGAACATTCAGCTGAAGGCGGAGTGCAAACGTCGATCCGAACGAGATGATGAGATTTAGCGGAAATGGAGTCCGGTTCTCCCACATGTAGCGGATCAACTGGAAATCGGGATCATATATGATAATAGTGTGTAACTCACACCGACCCACACTCCCAACTATCCAAGAGTGAGCTGTTGAGAAGCGACCGCTTGTGCGAAAGAAGGGTTTCCTTGTGTCTGTTAGGTACGATGACAACTAAAACAACCTGCATCCGACTAACCTTATCGGTGCCCACGCAACCAGTACATTAAGTAAGAATATTTCTTACAACACAGTAACGTCTCCCAGTGACAAAACCGCGGATCAACATTTTACATTAGTACCATCAGAAGTGTGAAACGAAGGAAGGCCGAACTCACAAGTCATAAAATGAGGCACACAAATGCGGTAATCGGACCTTTTCGAGTGAGGCTCCTTGACCAAATCTTGAGAAGGGCCCAATACGGTGCACCAGCTTGACCAGCAAGACACCAGAAGTACCGAACCCTAATGCACCTGCACCCGAATAGGCTAAGCAACTTATGAAGATGTGGGCCAGATGAGCAAGCGGATCCAGCACGGTACACGCGTCCACAGTTTCCGGATGAGATGATTGGGTATCACACAGAAAAAGTAGCCATCGTAGTGCGTTTGTGAGCTCGAAAAGTGACTGCTGAAACAAAGTCAAAGCAAATCAGTTGTGCAGAATTTAAACAAATGTAACTGATGTGAGGTTTACGTGAGCATGGAAGAAATTAGGAACCAGTGAAAGCGTACGAAACTTTTGTCGGATAAGCCGTTATATTCACATAGCGCAATCTCGATTGCCGACGAAACCTAACATTAAAAATGAACGTGCAATTTGGTATCATGAATTCTGGAATGGAATGCGTTCGTCAATATGTTTGTGCGCACAACAGGATAGTAGTGAAGGGGGCGTTTAACTCTTCTTGGAATGAACTCTAACAACATGGGCGCAACAGAGAAGTTGGTAATACTGTTCCACGGGATCAATACCAAGTTATACAGTTGCTGACCATTCTTAAAAAGGCCACATGCGCACGCGACACGACGGACCCTCTTTGAACGTGCAACACGGAACGCACGATGTATTCTGGACCTTCAAAATACACAAGTATTTTCGAATTAAAACTACGCACACAGACAATGGCCTTCAGGTTGTCGTTGATCCTTAAAGTAAAAAGTGAAACAACCAGCAAAAGTAGCAAAAACAAGGTAACAAGTCAAGCAGTTCTCAATCACACGGGGGCATTAACCCTACGCAATACGAAACAGCCACATTTGAGACCGTTTATCGGCGGCACTGATGATTGGCACCGTATAATCACAATCGCCGGAACAGCCAACTTCAACAACAGGTATTCAATGCACCTGCAGTAAACCTACCGGAGATGTGTGCTTTAATTTTAGACTATTGTTAACAGATACATTGCATGTTCAAAATCAGTATTAATTTCAGACTATTGTTAACAGAAAAAGTGCGTGTTCAAAATCAGCATTAACCGACGTCATGTTGACCCCATTTAACCTGGTAGCGGATCTGGCAGCATCAACAGTTATAAGTCAGCAGTTGTGATAATTCCAGGCCTAAAAATTGCCTTTGATTCGGCCGTTTACAGTGTTCTCCGGAACCGCCTCCTTTGCAAGCGGGTACCAGGGAAAGATGTAAATCCGTTGAGATCACTGTATGCTCATTCTGCAAGCAGAATTTCAGTGTGTGGATAACTAATTCGGATGTCCAATTCTAGTGGTGCACGCCAGGAGTGTCTGGTCTCTCGTCGCCGGCCTTAGGTTGTCACCTGGAGAATCTAACGAGGCTGGTTTTGAGTTTCTTCCTGGTGTTATACTAACAGACAGGGAATGTGTGTTTGTTACCGTGTTGCTCAATGCGTTTGAGAAAAGTGCATCCTTCATCTTGAGCACGGTCTGTATGAAATGCACTTCGCACTCTCTAAATTCGAAGCGCACCATCCGAACTGGAGCGCTCCCACGCACTTCGCTGCCCGCATATTTGAATAATACTATCTCGTCAGGTGAACATTCACTTCTTTATCCATCCACCCGTGTCGGTCATGAACCTGACAGAAAAGTGTGCTGTTTCGAGCGGTTGCTCAGCCCAAGTGTAATGAGGACTATTCTAGAGTAATCAAAATATGAGAACGAGATAGAGTTGCATTAAACAAGACTAATTCAGGTTACGGCGTATCTCCATCTACACCTTCAGACCACTTGTTTACCAGTTTAATCCGCTTCCATCTCTCCTTATGTTTAAATTCCATGAGATTTTCCCCGGTGATGTGGTTGGTGAGTGATGACTCGGACCGCAGTACTAGTGGCTGACGGGGGACCCTTAACCGCGATAGTGCAGAACAAATTGAAGTTTGTCTCATCTCTCCGGCAAATAGTCTTCGCACTTGCATAACACTCCATCAGTCAATATACAAACAGTCGCCGTGACTCCAAATTCTTATTTGAGTTCATATCAATAGGTACTTGGCGCAGTTTCTTGACAGCTATGCACAGGCCATCCAAGTATCGACTAATCGTTGCGGTCGGCAACCCCTTCTCAAACTTAGTCTTCACGCGCAATCTCACAAATTGCAATGCAATCGTTAGGTCCACGGAAATCCACTCCGACATATCGGTCTCTGATTCTGTCAGAATCTTTCTTTTGTGTCTTTTACGAAGCTGAGCTTCATAACTGATGCAATCCACATGTAGCCACTTGTAAGCGGTATTACACTTGACTCCGTTCAAAAGGGCAAGCGTGCGCCAGTCATCGTTCCTTTCAAATGCTTCGATAAAACGTCTGCGTGTTTCGGGACTGACGCAAGTGTACTTGCGTCCGCTAGCTATGTATGTGAGAGAACTGGTGAAAATGTTTTCACAAACTGGTTCACTTTCACTTCAAAGCTCGAAGTCTACCACGACTCCAAAGCTCACGCCTATTGGACGTGAGTTTCACAGACACCCTTAACCACTCGCGACCCTTTACCTGTCAAAGGAACCAATACGGCCAGCAGTTTGATGAATTAGTAGGAACAGGGTCAGGTGATCTGTGCTTCACTTTGGCCGGTAACCCCGTTCTCATTAAGCAAATCTGTTGACACCCCTCGAATAACCCAAACGACTTCCTCTACCAAAGTAGCCAATGCGGACCACTCTAATTAAGATTGATCGTACCTTACGGTTAGTTGGGCCAATCGCGTTCTTGCCGTCACGTCCAAGAATCTAAGGAGGAAATTCTAATGCACCAAAGTGATTTGCTTTAGGACGTAATGGAAAATCTTGTGCCTAAAATGGAAACAGATATGGAAAATGGTATAGACGGCTTGTCACGTGATAAGCTGCATGGGAAGACGAGACGATGGCTACACGACGTTCGTGACCATCATGGATGGGGCTTTGCAATGTGCTGTGGCTACGGTTACAAAACAACTCAAGCTTCCGTTAGAAACACCTGACGAGATTCATTTTCTCCATAGTTTACTACTGTTTGAAGTAATTCATGTATATCTCCAACACCCTAAAGTGTACACTATGACTGACTCCCATCAAACGAGTAGTACATTCCAGGAATGCTCCATACATAGCTTCTAACATGTGATGGAAGGTGAATTCGGTCATGATCGAGAAAAAAACAGCGTTCGGTCATGCTCCCGTCGAAAAAAAGACCGTTAAAATTTTTAAGGCCGACTGATTAAGTAACTCTGATGCTAAACACTTGCAAACAAATTTAGAAGGGATTTCGACTTTTTAAAATGATCACAGAGACTCGATCCTCACCCACCTCTTGATCATCGTCGCCAGAGTTTGAAGGCGAAGTAGTAATGCGCTGTTTGGAACGTTCATAACATGTTAACAGAGGAGTGTAAGCCCAACGTAATCCCACAAGAGGCATATTGATGCTTGCGAGCCGACCACTCTCTTCGTGAAGCATGCGGCTACATGACGGTTCGTCCATAACATCCACAGATTCACGGACTGTCGAACATAGGACATAGAGGAGGACAGTTAAATTTAATCATGAGCGACAACTCAGAATAACTACTAACTAGCATAAGTGTAAGTAACACAGTCGATCCTAAACCTAGGTCGCTGGCACAGTGACTCAAGCAGCCGTTTGCCCCAACAGGGGAACAGAGACTATAACAGGATATTTGGACAATTTAGGTCAGTTATGAGAATGAGCAACTGTCTGAGTGTAGGCATGCCACAGATTACAAGGCACTTTCATGTTGGACAGCATTTTGAAGAGCAACATGGTGACTACAGTGTTATCCACCTGTCAAACACTTCAACAGCGTTGCTAAAATATTAATTCATGACTAATTCGCAGTGTTAACTAGACGCTTGTGGTATTTGTTAGCAATAAACGCTCCGCATGAATGTGACTGTGCAAACATCACAGATTACAATTAAAAATCATTATGTCATGTCCGCAGTGAGAACTATCGAGTTGCTCACGTCATCATCCTACATGCTGCAGGTTATCACAGGAATGTCAGAGGTTGAGCGAGTAGGTCTTTTTACCTACTCGTCGCGAATCAACTTCAAAAATGCCCAACTGGATGGACCAGGTGAAGCCGGTTTGTAGATTGACACTAATGGGCGAACGAAAACCTTGATGGTGCAGACAACGCTTGCATTCGGCATTCTCGTTAAAATTTTATCCACACTACTGTAATCTGGAGTAATCGTGCTGAACAAAACGATCTATTACCCCAGGCGGTGTAAGAATGGGGATGCCACATTCAGGACCTTTATGTTTTGAAGGCACAAGGCAACAAATACAGATTAACCCGATAGTACAAGTCTTCCATGAGGAGGTACGGTACAATGCCATTCGCACATTCCAGCGTTAGTCAGCGTTTTCTTAGCTCACAGAGAAGGTAGGAGGAAAGCAACCCATTCGGAAGTGGTCCTCTGTGCCTCTGTGCCAACCACATTTGTGTGAAAACAATCAATATTGATAGAAGCCAAAATGACATCTTTCTTCAATCCGATCAAAGTAAAGCGAATTTTTAAATCAACCCATGTTAATCGTCTTTGAGGAGAATAGTGAACTTCGCTGTTCCAAAATTGTCAAACACAAAAACATTTGGGCACGTGACCGAGGACGGCTAAGAGCACTGCAACTGACAGTACGGGGACAGCAAAGTAGATCTGGTGTGCACCAGCTGGATGGTGTCAATCGAGTCATGTACACGGTTTTACCAACACTGGATCGACAGCTGACGTAAACAAACAACAGAGAAAAAAGTATATGGTCCATCCCTTTAAACAAAATCCTACCGCTTTTCGTTATTCCATCGTTTAGGCCAGGCGGTTACTACGACAACCTTCGATCAAAGTGCGTTTTAATTTCAGGCCGTCGTTGACAGATTAGCCACACGCTCAAAAGAAGTCCTAGGGAGGCACAAATCTAGTTCCACCGGAGCCCATTTTAATACAACACACCGTCATTAAAATGAGTTTCCTGATTGAATAACGTTCAATCAAACAAGTACTGCAAGCGGAACTGTAGTCGATCGATGTTAATCAACCAAAAACGATGACTGGTTGCTACGTCAAATTTGTTTGTAGGCGGTGGTGAGTAAAACAAGGTGTTTGAATGTGTGCCGGATTTAAACAACCGAACTGCTGAAGTCAATGTGGTGGAACGTAATAACGAACGTGCCAATCAAAACGTAAAAAGCCTGTCGCTCAATAGTGGTCTTCAGTTCGAACAGTTTTCCAAAAAGCCAAGATTGTATAATGCCGCACGGACCACTTTTGTACTGACCTTTCCCGATATTCACGACGGGCACGGTTTCGTTCTATAATCCGCTGGAACTTCGTCAATGTTGTGATTCCAGAAAGTTGACCATCAAGGCTGCTTGGAAAGTGATCAACAGAGTCCAGTATTGGATTCATATACAACCACGAAAAATGAGTAAAAAAGCCTCACTTAACAGCGAACAGTTCTATGCAATCCATATGTGCGACCCATTTGGTAACCCGGACCACTTCTGCGTGAAGCTTTTTCCCACGCTGTACAGCAAGACACACTACAAGCACTTTGCTTAACGCGACGATAGCAGAATCACACTGGCAGCTCCTTCCAGACAACTACAACAGGCTCAGGGCAATATCTTCGTTTGATTTGAGCTTGTTTCCTAATAACGATTCATCTACCTACAGTGATCAGTTGACCAGCAACCTGAATTTCAGTTTCAATATTTACTGTCCTTTGGAGACACATTTGTTTTGGGTGCAAAGAATTTTCCCCCATGTCCCAACAGACGTCATAGGAACGACAGACTCGAAAATCGAATGGTTGTCCATCAGTGGCATGCGTTTCAAATTCTGTCAGATATGAGCTAACTCGTTTGGTTTCCGTATACGGCAACGTGACAATGGGTGACGAAAGCTGCCGTGTAATCGAGAAAACCATTAAAATGTCGAGTGATTCGAACTGCACAGCTTAGAAACCGGTTACCGACATCAAAGAGCTCCATCGTAATTCCAACGGGGCAGCGAACAATTTCTCCTGGCTCCCACAGAATTTTGCTTTTTCACCGGTCCGTCTACTCCCATTGACAATCCGGTTACTTCTAAAGAACTCAGATTGCTGAAGAACAGCGAAGGAGAAGAATCTGAAGATCTATCACTGATGGTCATCAAGTGATGTACAGAATTTTTATGCCAAGCTCTAACTGAGCTCTAACTGTTTCACATGAGATAAAGGTGGCGTTGCAGAACGGTACGTTTTACACCAACCCAAAAAAAGGAAGACATAATTTCTATTATGCACGACTTGGCCCGTCTGTTAACCTTGCACACGAAGCCATTATTATTATTATTATTATTATTATTATTATTATTATTGATTTGTAACTCGAGCAAATTTAGTTACTTGTCCTCCATCTGCTGAAGATATGAACACGTAGAAAACTGAGAACACATTTCTCAGGGTTAATAAGCCGTATTACTGAATTCATCTGGCTTGAGAAGTAAAAACCGGTCAAAATAAAGTAAGTCTTTGGAGAAACAAAATAATTTGAGTTCCAAACCGATACGACTGATTATGATAAGCTGACATGCTGACCAACTTCGCATGTGTCCGCAGGACTACGCTGACTGGGATACAACCATATCTGGCAGCAACGTTATTCACCTGTGCTCACCTCTATACAACTGTCGACCTGAGAGTTTCCCCCTTGGGATCCGCGGTGACATCCAACCTAAATATCGTGGTCAACATGGAGTGACAATCACACTTTATTCCGAAAGAGATAAATGTTTGCTCGACTGGATACCACTACACAGTCATCTTTGCGCTGACAGACTCCGTATATCAACTGAAGTTTGACTGCATAAACCAGAAAGCACAGCGTGCTCAACAAATCAGCGTACACTCTAAATAACAACAGTTTAAATGTTACCAAGAGTTAAATCCAGTCACCTTTTGACATAAGATGAACGAAACGCACTGGAATCAGTGGAAGATTGCTGTGCCAGCTGGCTGTTTATCGTATCGGTGGAACTGCCACCAGCTGGGTAAAACCTACAGGTGGTCGAGCAACCCGATTATCACGAATTATGAAAAACCTGGCTATTTCGTTGAATAAATAGAGCAGATGTCACTTACACGGCTGATGACCTTGTGAACACCTGAACTGTTAAAAATATTGCCCATTTACATCGCTTCTGAACCTGACAGCAAAATAGGCTGTTACGAGCGGTTGCCCACCATAAATGTAAGAAGGAATATGCCACAGGAATAAGAATATGAGAAAGGAATGGGAATGAACCGAACAGGGCTATACAAAAGGTCTGAAAGTGTTGTAGATGGAGACACGCCGCGATACGCTGCAGTACTCTTTTCTCTTGTTTTATTTTTTTGATATTATCGTCTTCTAGGACATTCCCGTGTCAATGTTACAGTCAGTAGCTGCTCAAGCCACGTCACTTTTCATTGCGGCAGACAAACATTGGGAATGGGTTAGCAAAAAGGATGTACGTACTTACTAGAATGCAGGGACAATTTTGTAGGCGCAGATGAACAGTGTGAAGAAATGCCACGCGAAAGCATATACTTCTTGTACATTTCCTCAATTTTTGGCAAGTGCGAAACAATCTCCATTGAGCCATTATCGTCTTTCATATGACTGTTATTGAAATCAGAGAACAACCAGTGGGTAGAGCGGAGGCAACAAATAAAGCAACAATCAGTAATTCTTTTATATCAATGACAGTTTTTCAAGCTAATGAACTGCTGTGATGACAGTCAGAGCAACGACGTGACCGGAATGAAAGCGGCTAAATCGACTTACCATCAAGTATGGAACCAACAATTAACAGCATAGCTACACGTAGAATGATGAAGTGAAATGGAAAGGAAACTGGGGTAAACAGCATCAACAGGAAGCACTGCATGACCAATTATCTAACGCAGTAACAACAGATCAAAACAAGTGTAACCAAGCAGGATGAAACACTGCATGATAACCAATGGTTGGAAATCATCAAAAAAGGAGAATAAGCACCACAGTGAAAAACAGATGCTCATAACTCTATACGCCGGAATGGATTTTGCTCTGAGTCCACCCATTTATTATGGTCTCATCGGACGGCTACATAACAGTGAGTGATGCTTTCCATTTGTAATATATTGCAGAAATTATTTCTACCAGTCTTCCATCATAGGAATAAGTGTTGTAGGTCTGAAGACAAGACTATACAACACTACACGCTCTACCAAATTTGGGTTGCCCTACATAGGCGAAAACCCAATGATAACGCCAAAATTTAGTCTCATACAGGATTTGCCCAGGGCCTATAACACGGCCCAGGTGCATCCCTCTGCACACGCAAGAAGCATACCCCTATCGACAATCAAGAAGCCAGATTCTGCTCCTTCGATCAGTTGGCGTATTTGTGTTTAATTACGGTTGCGGTGACAAACAGATGACAGAGAGATGATTGGGAAAACGGACTAAAGAACATCTATTAAAATGGCTGCGCCAATCAGTCGAAGCCCGATCTCATTGATTGCTAGATATCCAGCTCTGGTCAGATAAGCAGCCGAAGTATTTTCATCGTTCTGTGAGATTACAGCGTACCACCGGTTGAAACTGATCAAATTTATTGAGACCTTATCAATCACTCGCTACAAGATTTAATCCTTACATTCATTCAGCCTTGTTTTACCTAACCAGAGTCAGAGTAGCGTCAGGAGGCCACGGGTTAGCAATATTTGTTTTCGGTTAAACGTTTGTTTACGTTAAGTCTGAGTGTTAACTGGCTGTTATTGAATGGTGTGCGAAATGAATTCAGCCCGCGAACTTCGTGTAAATTCCGTTGTTCCAAGTACAATAATGAAAAGGTATTCTCATTCTCCAGAGTAGGCGAGCTCACCGTAGAACAAATTCAATTTGTGGTCGGGCGAAAACGATGTTATCAAGAAGCTCCCGAAGTAACACCATCTGCTTGCCGCGGAGAAGTGGTATAAGGCGAAGGGAGGCCAAATACAACAAGTTACCCTTTGGATTCATGCACAGCCCCTGGGTGAGTTTGTGTCCCAATGGACTATCCTGAACAGTAATCTGTGGGGACCATATGGAAAAACTGAAGAATCAGACATAAAAAAGTGTGCTTATAAATAATCCTAACCCAAACTGAATTTAAACCGCCAGCTGTTTGCCCGTACACTCGTTCCGTTTGTAAAAGCCATAAAATTGCGACCTAGACAACGAAATATCATAAATTGATCACCTGTCATACCCACAAACATCAATGGAGTAGAGTGACTGAACCATCAATCATCAGACAACAACTGCACACTGGACAGTTAAAAAGGTTGTATGGCCAACGGCAATACTTATAGAGTGGTATTATACTTATTGACCAAGTGTAACCAACGATGTGTCTATTCGTCAAACAACCCACGAGGACATATCCTTACGCAGTCTCCAAAGACGGAAAAGGTGTCTTTGCTCACCCGAGACATTAGTAGCAATGCTCGTACTGCTAGCTCTGACTCTAATGCAATCAACGCGTGTGGCAGGGTGCTATAATTGTTTGCGTTTCTGCTCGGAATCCACGGTGGTGAGTTTCCAAGCGCCAACCGTTCGATCCAGGTCATTAATGGCGACAAGACGTCTGCCGAGAATGTGGATGCCAAATGCAGACGCCATTGCAGCAAAAGCTGCTCAAGCGTACAAACGAGACAGACAAGAAGGGGGAAAGCGTGTGTGCAAGTTGGATCAATAGCCAATGTATCACTCTCGTCTTCCATAGGGATGCGTAAGCGAGGCCATATGAGGGTAGCCAGATTTCCACTTGGTCCCGTATACCGAAAACATACTCGAGTACCTAGGTCAGGTAAACAGGATGGAGCAAAACCAATGGGCTCCAATAACGTCGAGTCAATCCGTGTGTCATAAGCAAGCGCTTGCCAGTCAATAATTTGTTTATTCAATTCCTGGTTTTCTGTATTCGCCGTTTCAGTGCATGAGACAGGAAGAGTAACAACATCTACGTCACAGAGCAATTCTGGAGAGCCCGTTAGAACGCTTCCATACCTGTGACGAAGCAGGAAAACAAGACGCACATTTTAAAGTTCGGCAACTGCATTTCGATGAAAAACAAGACTTAACATCGCTGTCAAGGTGGAAAATGCTGAACTAAAACTGTAACTGGATAGTATACATAAAATATTTAATTTCCACTTGCGTTCAGTCGTGCCATCGTCTACTGGAAAATGAAACTACCAAGGAGGTTAACAGCTCAGTCTCAGTAGGATAGGGTAATTACAGCACATTGAGACGAAACAATATGCCAGCTGTTCCAGAGGGTTTGTATTAATTTGTCCGCTAGAAATAATAAGAAAAGTGACCTGATCTGTCAGCATTCGAATACAGCTTATTGTAGAGGTAGACACTTGTGAGTACCATTATTCCAATGGTAGGTAGGATCGCATTCGTAGAACCTGACCTTAAGTTGTTGACAACCATGAAACATAAAGAAAAAAAATAAACAATATGCGAACCACAGTTTACTAAAACCACCGGTCTGCCTGTGGACATTCAAACTAACAGAATTATTTTTGGACAGCACCGCTACAAGCGTCTATTTATGGGAATCTACAAGTTGTTCAGTAAACCGACTTCTCCGCATACGTATTCGCTAGTTGTCAGGTTACGCAGACAGGGTCCGAAGAAGTGAAAACATGAAGAATCTCAATGGATAACTGTGACTCTGGAGTGGTTAGCGTTGAGCTGTTCGGCAGCTTATTCGCCCTATGGACATCAATTTGTTGAGAAGCTTTGACATACCAGATGACCGATTTGAGCGGGCAACCTCTTGACTATCTGATTTTTTAACATCAAAATGGGATTCGAATGATACATCAGCTAAACTCGATATAAAGTCGATAGAACAACTGCTAACACATTCAATTCACGAGTACAAATGCAGTGTTTTATTCATAGTACGGATAACAGTAGGCAGTAAGGAGTAAATGTAACAAGAACGTCCTAAATAAAGAAATCGGTTGAATATACTTTCCAAGGGTTAAGCAAACGATTAACTGAGTAAATTCAAATTAAGAAAAGCGCAGACAATGGGTCAAAGACACTCATGTATGGAGTAAAACAGAGCCTTGGAGTAAGCGTAATGAGTAGGAGTTCTCGCGCATGTAAAGAACCAAAACAACAATGAAGGACAGATCGCAAAAGATGTCCGAAGAGTACACGTACTGAATCAGGCAACGAGAATAATACAGCAGTCGGTTACATATGTTTGACTGCCATACATCTATCGAAGGTACACTGGCTTAGGAGTAAAAAGGAAAGTAACAGAATTTAGGTCATAAAACCTGCGCATGCGTTCAAATAATCACCATTAGGAGGCAGATAAACAATCGATTTGTGAGTGATAGTGAAAAGGTGTCCGCAAGACAGCTTCATCGTGGCTTTCCTTGTCATGTTGAATCGGTCAGCACCTTTTCAGACAATTCAGTGAAACGGTGACAGCATTACTACTTCCGAAATTAACTAGCTGCTACATATTTCAATGTTTCCAGCCAACAGCTGGGTAGATTACGACAACCCCAGCATGGGAAAGGAACATAACCTATCGTCCCTAACATATCAATGACCGATTTTGTGTCCCTCAAATGCATATAAAGTACAAATCACTAGAATTTCATTGTCTAATCGAGAACTGGTGGTGTTGTTTGTGCAGCATCCGTCTGAACATTCTCTTTACTCATCATCCACCCCCGTTCTGTGAGTAATACGGCTGATGACATAATTATGCCCATATAAAGGTCGCGTTGCCCGCCATTTTGAATTCGGACATTATTGCCCACTGATTGCTAGAAACTCTCCTGAGAAGTACCATTTCGGACAAGCAAGCTTCTTTGCGTTAGTTATCAGTTTGACTTAACCTCGGAGTGTTAAGTTCTAGTGGTACGCAGGTGACCCCTGAAGTAACACGCAGAGCAGATTCTACAACCTGTATTGGAGTACTCTGTACGTTAACGACGCAACCCGCAACCCAACGCAATGGAAAGAACGCGTAATACTAACAACTAGTCGGTGTTCCATGGACAGCGACAACCAACGGTATCTCATTATCGACGTAGTTCACTGACTTACCGTATGAAACGCGCGGTACATTGTTTCCATACGGCATGCGTGAACAAAGGGGTGAGGTGATTGGTCCAAAGGTCAATTAGCTGATACTGAAGCGGCTAAATGACAAGAAAGAAATGAAAAATGAGTGAAAATTAGATCAAATCGGGTAAACGGAGTATAGAACGGAGTATAGAATTGAAAACATCAGAAGACTATGGTAACACACCGTTTTTGAGTGCAGACCGAAGTGAATGCAGGAACTGAATAATCGAACAACGGAATTGGTCGTCA
>QNGE01001553.1:15204-31289 GCA_008508345.1 Paragonimus westermani
AGAAACGGAAACACTCATTTGCACACCATACTCTTCTGAGGATACTCCAGTCGCTCTAGACACCATGTATCAGTTCCGTCGTGTAGCGAAAGCCATTATATGTCATTCTGCCCTCCAACGATCCATCCCGTATCTCTGTCGTATTTATCACGCGATCATCTCGATCCATGCTGCTACTGAATAGTGGTGTGAGTAGTATGGTGCGACCGTATCTCCTCACTACACTGGGACCGACACGATGATACGGATAATAATGGACCTATCCTGGTAACTGTGCCTGCTAACCTGAGAAACAGCAAGACATGTGACGAAGAGTGACTTGCTAATCACAACGTCAGCCTTTGGTACGCAAGCGTTATGGTTGAGGTGGAGAACGACATATCCAATCCAAAAGAAACTCTCGCTCGCTGGTGAGCAATTGATTTCGCTGTACTCCATTGCAAGACAACGTCACTGATCAGTCACCAGCCTTTCACAAAAAGCCTCTCCTGCGGATAATGAACCCACTCGCCTAACCATAAGTGCAACTCCATTTAAGCAAACAATGGAAGCACATTTCGCCGAAATCAAGCTCTAGCTTTCCCGAAACTGTCAATTCATTCCTTCACTGTCTTCGGTGAAGGCTTACTGTTCGTCGTTGACCATAGGTATGCGAGATAGTAACAGTGAGAAAACATCAAATCGTGTGCGATCGTGGAACGGTTATTTTTCATTGCAAATTAGACTTGAGGTAAAGTAAATCTTGGATGATTCCTACGGTGGACCAATCTGGCCTAACGTGTTCGACGAACAATATTCTTTCACTGTGACAGTTGCTGCCCGTACATTCGAGTCGATAAGCAACCAACCAAGCTCAACAGGAAAGATACGAACTGCTAACAGAGCTAGTTGGTAGTGAGGTGGAGAACATGCTTGACCTTCACCCGCTAACAAGCTAAAGCGCCTTTCCTGAAGAGAAATCGAGTTGCGATATTAGGCATCGAACAAAAAAAGACGCCTTAGAGAAAACATATTTTCCGGAAACTTTGTGAGTGCAATGTTTTGCTCCAGCCTATTCTGAGGCCAGCAAAAACAACCGAAAAAGGAAAGTGTGAGAAGGGCTCGCACCCATTCGGTGGCGCTCAGATATTCGTCAAACGAAGTGTGTAGAACCTTCGAGTGTGTTAAACAATAGTCGAAAAAAAATGCAAGCTACATGGCCTCGAAGATTAGGACTAAGAGATGAGTCGTTAAGAAAGTACAAGCATTTGTTGCGTACAGTCGGCTGCCCAACCGAGGAGAGTGGCAATGAGTTCACATAGGGCCGTCAACAGCAAGTAGACGTAGAAACATACGTTCAGAACGGACAGAAGGAACTGCATGGTTGCAGCCGGAGTCCTCGGAATGGCTACACGATCGTTAGCCACTGCAGCAGTGAACGGTTCAAAGCTTAAAAAATAGCAGCCGTGAAATGCCATACTTCACTAGATTGAAACGGGCAGTAAGGGAATCTAGTAAACGAGTTTATTTTCAAATAATCATGCACAGAGGAGAAGCACACACATTACAAAAGAAATTCGCACCATCACATGTTAGGTACAAAATGGCGGTCCACGCTGTGCAGCTGTAGAATGAGACTGTTCAAATTTTTCCAACCGTTGGTAGTGTTTTTCAGCGTCCCGAATATTCCAGGGTGGCCGGAGAATCTGAAAGGAACATTGAATGATGGCATATTTTTACGCTTTCATGTGGTCGGATAGAAACCTTAAAACTCCGTCTAAATCTGAGTACCCTCCTTCAGTTTTGACCAGTCACTCTCGGCTCCATCTATGCGTACAGCATAGATAATGCCGTGCAGGATAGACGTATGCATCGAAAGCTTCTTGTGCAAGAGATGTAAGCTGTTCAAGGCAACTACACGACAAGAATAAGTTCGGGCAAGCAAGAGGTTAAATGTGCACTTTTCGTTCAGATTTCATTATACCAGTGAACGCTGAAGCATTTTAATTACTCTGATTTTTGACGCTGACTTTAAATCCGGAACGATTGGATAAAATCTTAGTTAATGCGGACGGGATAATAAGGCATGTGTGGTAGCCTAATTCATCGTGATATGTAACTCCATAAAACTGCCGAAAACGGTTAACCGCAAAACAATTACCAAGGTTACGACACATTGTCGGTTGCCATCCCTAGGTGATATTTGTTTACAACACCAAATCTATTGCATTATACCATGTTCACAACAAAAACGGTAGTAAATTGGAATGACTGAGAGGACCGTACAAGTTAGCAAATGTAGACAATCTCCATTCTTGTCGCAGAAGACGAGGGGAGTAAGCACAACCTTCTTCCCCTAAATGTTGTATACACATTTTCACAAAAATAACCCAGCTGCACTCACAACGCACACTGAACCAGCACAACACGACAGATTTTGAAGATGAGTCATACTATAGGTATGATTTAAAAAATTAGTTGGTTCTAGCCTAGTCTGGTATCAGCTGAAGTTGTCAAGAGAAAGATGAGTCCACACTTATTCAACCGCACCCGTGAAAACACTATTCGAAGTGCGTCAAGCCTTTGAATGCTTTCAACGATAATTAGAAGGGCGCAAACAGAGCAAATTTGAAGAACGGGATAAAAGTTCAGTCATTAAGAAAGTGTGGACACCCACTGTATACAGTTCGTCATCCAACTGAAAGAAGTGGTACCGAGTTTCACGACAAGCCTCCAGTAGCAGAAGCACGTGTTTGCAGCCAAGAGGAAGCCGCACGACCGTACGCATTCGTTTTAAGTGCTTTTCGCCCTTTGGGTTATGAAGTGATCTAGGCTGGAGACAACGACTACCAAAATAACTGGTAAATATAAGCGCAGAACTTACCAGCTGCGAGATCCCGATACGCCGTCATGATGTAGATGAAAAGCGTGCTGACTGCGCGATTCCATCCCTATAAGCTCGACGTCAACATTGATGTAAGCCTAACTAATATACTTGAAAACGTTGCTGACGTCGTCAAACTTGTCCTCATCCGGGTGCGAACATCTCGAGTGACAAACCAGCCGCAAAAAAATCACTCGCACGAACAGAACAACTTCGCCTGCTTCTAACTGTCCATATAGTCGTATCATTCATTAATAACAGCCGTGCGATGAAAAAGTTGCCACCGCACACGAAAGCGACAGAGTATGAGCAAACCTGACGGGTTTTGTGACCTCATCAACACGAGTATCTCTTTCAGGAAAGGCTTAAGGGAAACAAAGAAATGAGGGAGTGGTACCGATTAATACGGTGGCAAGGCTGGGTTTCAAGGGAACCAAATAGCAATTATATTGTGTTGAGTGGAGTTGCGATGAACTGCGACGTGAATACCATACGAATACAAACTGGTACTCAGCGACAGAGATATTTGCCTTCATCTAAGAACTTAGAAAAGGTCTGAGGCAAATTAACCACGATTGTAGGATCACATCATCACCAAAAGGTCAAATCGTAGTAATGAAGCGGTCTCACAAAATTCACGATGGTCGAAAAGTGTAAAATATGTAGGGGGTAGCTCCACTGTACACATGGACACTCATGAGCTTGACTAGACGGCATGCATGCCCGTGCTGCTGCTCACCACAATATTGACGAGAAATAGCCTGGAAGAAACTCCATCAAAACGAAAGTCGGATGAGCATGGGTTAACATAGTCAGAAGCATTGTAGGTGTAAACATGGGACTGACTACAACAGGCTGCGTGTGTTTCCCACCAGCGATTTGTGATCGCGCTGGCTGATCGATAATGATATCAAATAAGTTCATTGTCATCTTCCTCGTGAAAAGGCCGAGTTTCCGAACCACAGAGTAAAATAGTAGCTGAAAGCAATGCAGCCAACTAACTCCAAGTTGCAAACAGTGGAAGTCAAGTAATTAGGCGAAATTTACGACCGAAAGTTAGCTACGAGCAATCGACGCCCTACAGACAAATGTGGAATATGACCACTGCCTCACGTTGACCTGAGGGACGTTATCCAAATAGGCTCTCTCAGGACATCGTACCTATGTTGCCTACATCAAATGTCCCGTTTGTAGGGAGATGAAGCTGAAAGCATTCTTAATTACACCACAGGCACAACGTCCAGACACGGAAGTTTTTCCGATAACTGCTAATGCAGTATCATCTTACTAACTGACTCGTGATAAACGTGACATAAACGGGGATACAGTCACCAAATGTAGATGTGTTGACTTAATTACCCTTACAACATCGAAACCACTGGAACTCCACAAATTGCAGTTGGCTCACTGTCTAGCCAGAATGGATTACACAACTGAATGTAATTCAAATGAAAATAATTGATCTTTTGGGAGATTATAATTCTTGATTGGAGAGTTAATGAAGCAAACCAACAAGGATCTTTCGTTCCAAAATACTCACTGAAGTCACCAGAACGACCGAGTAGCGAATATGACTTGTTTTCTGTTTGATTATCAGGCTAATTACAACACAGTAAATATGAAAGCAACAACTAGGGTGAGTCAGAAAAACGGGCAATATAGGCTATGGACGGTGTGCTTGTTATCAGTTACGCAGCCACCGTTCCAAATCGTGGGCTTCCTTGATTGTGAGCCAGGGGAGGTTAAGTGTCCGCACGAACTTCTCCTAAGCGCAGAAGTAAGGGTTGCACGATCGGATGCCAATGGCTTCGGTAACGGTCAACAATCGGAATCTCACCACTTTGGATCGGTTCCTTGGCACTCGGTAGACAATCCGAAAAGCATCTTTTTTACTGACAGAATGATTGCAGTCAGTCAATCAACAATCGCGCTTGAAACCGTTTTAATCACACCACTGTTCAACCACGCAGGATGGTGTTCACGAACTCTGTCCGGCAATCGCCTTGTAGTACGACCAATATATGATGCTCGACACGAGCAAACAAATAAGTACACACAACTGGTTATAGAACGTGGAAGTGTGTCTTTGAGGTGTGACATGATAACGGGTGTTAACGGAAACTTATGCGCAAGTGAGCGACAAGGTACGTTGTTTCGATCGACCATTTCAGATTTTTTGAGATAACTTCGGCCATGGGATCTCCTCCGAATGGAAGACTAGTAAACAAGTTTCTTATTCACAGACGGCGGTTTAAGCTTCAACTCTACTGCCTGCATCGCCTTCTGAATGAAACGCATTCCGCATGAACATTTCTTGTAGAAAGATCTTGTAAAGATCTGGAGACATTTTTATGGTGATTCCGAGTACGGTTTTCCCGACCAAACCTATTTAATTATGATAAGCAGATTGGGAATAACACGACTTTACGAGCAAGTTGTAATACTCCACGTTTCAACCACCTCGGGTGGCCTTCCTCAGGAGTGTTGTAATCGAAATCCGATTCAAACACTCCTGAGGAAGGCCACCCGAGGTGGTTGAAACGTAGAGTATTACAACTCATTCGTAACGTTGTGCCATTCCCAATCTGTTTATCAATAACATGTTAAACACGACACCCAAACTGCTCAACTTCATTCGTACTAAATTTGGTGAGGATATCTTACATCCTGAGTTATGTTTGAATGAGCTAACTGGAGATCTTTGAATGTGTGTGGTCTCATTATATTTCTGATTTGTGTAACACCGCATCATTATACGATAACCATTTTCAGGCCGAATCAGCGTGCTTTTTGGAGGTCTCGGTTTAGAGTGCATTTAACATAAACGGACTGAGTGGTATTTCGCAGAAGAAGAGTAAAATCTAATGGTCTACTAAGGAAAATCTCACCGTCTCGTCTCATTTCATTACTACGACATAGTGACGTTAGTATGCTGCACCACAATTGTAATAAGGAAGAGATCCTTTTCAAGACCATTTTGGGTCGAGAATACTCTCAAACTAATCTTGAAGGACACCTTTTTGCCCCTTTCATTTTACAGCCCTAATCGGACTCAAAATAAATCAAGTATTGAAGAACGAGATTAACATTCGTCGCGGGAATGAGAATTCATTTTTTGTGCGGGTGTATCCTCTGCAGATGAACGATACATAGCAGTTTCCATGTTTCATTTGTAATTTATACATGGGAGAAATCTGAGTATGTTTATGACCACCAATCACCCAGATGTTCGCCTCAGATGGCATGGTGAACAGGGATCCTTGATGCTTCAGTTGGCTTGATCATGAAGGTCAGTAATTGGACAGTGTTAACGTGTTACATGAAAGATTAGGAGAATGGATAAAACAGACCCACTCACAGCTTACTTAACATAATTCAAACAAAAACAGCTTATAAAGGCAGGTGCGGCAGAAGGGGTATGGTTTCACTCTACTGGAATGATATCCGCGGCCAAAATATTTTTAATCTTGATCGTCAGCATTTCTGTCTGCGCTTGAGATCATTGGCTGATACAGTCGAGAAAAACTTGTGTCATAGAAGTAGAAATTTATGGAGTGCGTAATAAATTGTCACAGTCGACAAACCTAGACAATTGCCAATTCATCTTAATGAATAATTCGTCAGCAGGAAGTTTGGGCTAGCCCCGAAGATTACGATAGGCAACCGAACTCGATGTGTATTCAAAGTCCTGAATAAAGAAAGAAAACATTGCAGTGTTAACATTCTCTTTAGTCGTGAAGTTGAAACAGCAGATTATGTATAACGCGCAGGTGGTAACAACGGAAACAGACAAACACCGCGCCTCACATGAGATAAGCGGGTGTTATAAGCTCTAGGGCACATGAAACTGCTTGACTCGGTTTTTACGCACACATAAGGTGGGACGACGGTTACTGATCAGCAACGCCTTCAAAAAGATGCGAGTGATTTTGGGTTCCGATGATGTAATGGCACGGGTCGATCGGGTCAGCACCGTGACCTGTTTCCATGAGCGTCGGGTTTCTGTTCCCAGGCTGTTTTGTAATTGCGCACACCAACCATTTAAGCATGTAAATAGCCGTCCATTGCCGTGAGCCCCAATACGCTCTGTCAACAGACACGTTACTACGACTGACAGGCTGTATTAGAGACAGAGTTTGCAACAAAATACAACTGTGAGTGAGCCGTCCAGCACTTTGAAGTGAAAGCAGCGAAGGCGGACTGCAATTACTGACTTACACCACGAACGATTTAATCACCTTTAAAGGGTGGATTTAAAAGTAACTTTCTTTAGAATAGTACACACACATCTTGGTCAATCTTCTCTTGCAATAAATACCGCCAAGCTTCTCGGGATAAGACTAAGATCATCCTTAATATTTCCTACTCTTTTTAAAAACAATGATTAATGTAAATCTTCTGGGCTTCGTTAAATAATACTCGTACTAAGCCTAGACTGCAAACGACCGCTTCAAGTGATCACGCGGTGCACTGAACGTTGTACTGAACCGTTCTGTCATCTGGTAAGTGAAATACTTACAAAGGGTAAACTAACGCACGATGTCTCCTACCGAGGAACAGAGCAATCTAAAAAGGGGAAATTTTAAAGCTACAGCTTAATAAAATGGTTAATGGTGGAGAGTAAAAATTATTACTCACTTACCGCTGATGAGGGCCTGCACCAGTAATAGCACAGGTCAGACGAATTTCACAGTTACGTTTGTGATAGATGAATATTTCTTTACGCATCTACGAAACTATGGCCCAAAATCAAGTAGGAACTTTGTATTATGACCCTACCGTAACTCTTTTGTCGAGCTACCGGCGGTAGGGTTCGTTCCCATGTCACACTGTACCGCACCAAACCAAATTACCTCATTTTTCCACTTTTTGCTAAGTAACTCTTGGTCTGGTGACAAATAAACACTCACCAGAGACCTACCTCATTTGCTACAAGCGATGGAATTCATAGCCAAGATGACGTCGTGCCAATCACCAAATTCCTACTTACTGCCGGAACAAAATTTAAGGTCATCGCCTTTAACGTCCGGATACTTATGTACATAGGTCAAAATCGTTCATGGGAGATCCCCGTTATTGAAATCTGCCGACTAACTGAAACGCGGCTTCGAGATTCCTGCGTTGTGCTACACCATCAATCCCCGTCAGCCGCCCCACCGCCATCATCATTATTTTTAGCCCTGAGCTGAACATGTGGGTACAACAGCCCAGGTTGTTGTTGGTCCTAGTAATGGTCGTTAAACGTAAATCTGACAATCAACAATCTAACGCAGCTTGCCGGCAGTGCTAACCCCATCTTGTAACAACACTCCACATTTTGAAGGTGTAGAGTGCACACCATACAGATGGGACATCCTAACTAATTTAGCATGATCTACATGCTACTTGAACGATATAAATCAGTGTTGGCCGCATGCTCAATGTCCGTCAGCTTACTTACTCCGGGACCCTCGGAACCTGTGGATGTTTCCAATAAGATATCGACGTCATAAAATTGAGAAGTGATAGTAGGACCGGGCATCTGCTGCCGAACACCATTTAACGTGGAGAACACTCGAGACCGTTGTACAAAAACGCGCACTCCACATTTAGAGCAGGCACACAACTTCGACAAATTCGCATACCTCTTCTGCGATGGCGACAGACACCCAGAGTATGCACGACAAAAGAGCCCAAAGCATCCTTTATGTCAGAAAATATCATGACTGTTGGTCGCGAAAAGGAGCGTCGATACGTCAGTGTTTGTCGCAAGGTGAACATATGATCGATATGCCACCAAACGAACTAGAAAACTGCCTGTTCTTCTCATATGTGGTTTCATCTATGTTGCAGAGGCCACCGTAGTGTGAGACCCATGAACAAATTGGAGTGTCACGTAATGTCTTGACACTTCTGATAACTGGCATCAGGCAACCATTGCTAGGCTCTATTTCAGTCTCCCATATGAAACGAAGTGTGGTCAATTCAGGCAGCAATCTCTCACCATCATCTTTGAAGTGCTGGAGAAAAAAGGATTAGATCTGGGGATTTGTTACGTTTCAACAATTTCGGCTCACTTCAGTTTCAGACGGAAGATCGCTTAGAATATCATAACTAACCATACAATCTCCATCAACCATGACTGAATACCGAGAGATTGACACCATACCGACACCACGGATGGTGTAGGTTGGCAAAAACCATCTGTCTTTGCTATGCGATTTGTGATCTTTTTAGACACTTCACCATCGCTGATACAACTCCCAAGTTACATGAACTTCTCATGTACCCTCAACAGCTCATCACCAAAAGTGAGGGCAGGCGTAGGGTCCCACCAATCCCGCAACAGCACCCTGCACTTAGTAGGTGCGAAAACCGTAGGAAACTGACGAAGTGAAGCCTCTAGTCTGCTTAATATGTTCTGATTAAGGCAATGTGATCTGCATACTCTATCTCACAGTTTCACATCATCATATTCGCAGTCTGTCAAAAAGCGCTCTAGGATCTCGGTTGTTACAAAGCTGAATAGGAAAGGGGGGACTGAACAGTTTTCGCAACCCACTTGAAATGTTAAAGATCCGTGATACGTTGCCATAAGCCCAAATCCGGCCTCAATTCTGACGGTGCATTGCTTTCAGGATGTTCTCATACTTCTGAGGTACACTCTTCCTCAATAGAAAGTCCCAGAGTGCACCTCAGATGTCCAAATGGAAGACTCCTCTGACGTCCAAAAATCCAACTGTTGGCCCATATGACAGTTCAAGCACCTGGCGGAGTATGAAGATGTGATCAGTGCAGCCAGAGTAAGGACGAAGTCCAGATTGCTCTTCATGGACTTACTGCTCACGAGCTTCGCTTAGTCTGTGAAGTACGCTGGCTGTAAGCGACTCAGACTCAGTAGGAATTAGGCTAGAGAGCCACTTGAGATGTTAAAGCTTAACGACACTCTGTCCGGGGTCTAACAGCAAATTACTTTCAGAATGTTCACATGCTTCTCAGGCAAACTCTTCCTCGATAGACAGTCCCCAAACACAGCTCTGCCAACCGAATCGGAAGTCCCTATGTCTAAGAAGACAACTGCTGGCCTTCTCCATAAATGGCGGAGTACAAGCATCTGGGGAAGTGTGAAGACGTGATCAATGTAGCCACGGCCAGGGCAAAATACAGCTTGATCCTCATGGATATATTTCTGATGTGTTTCGCTTAATCCGCGAAGTACAATGGCTGTGAGCAATCATGATGCAACAGAAATCAAACTAGCACATTTTTGATCTGCACACGAAGTGCTCGAGCCCTTTTTGCAAATCGAAACGATGTTAGCCAAAACCCAGTCATTTGGAACAAATTCACTGATCCTAAGTTTCCGGAGCCGTCAGTTCTTGAACTAAGGTTGGACATCCATTTGCAAAAAGGGTACGAGAAAGTTCGTCTCGGCCGGGTACCTTATGGCGTTTCAGAAACTTGATCTCGAGACAAACTCCCGCTTCCGAGGGCAGAGAAACGTCAATAGACCAATGAACACAGGGAGAGCCCGGAGGTATAATCAACGGCGCTGACAGGCAATTGAACTACCACCACAAGTGTCCAGGCCACTGCCCCAATTTTCGTTGAAAGTTATAGATAATCTCACCATTGCCGCCACAAAATACTTTGATTACACCTGACCTTATGCTACCGGTTGCTCAAATGAGGTGAAAGAGATACAGAGAGTTCACGGTAGCATCGGCTTGTTCCATCTCGATAACGTGCTGTACTCACCAGGCTTCACGATTCTCTCGTAGCTGATTCCGGAGTTCCGGACGAGTAGCTCTGCGGGTCGAGTTGAACGCGCTACTGCATAGAATATTCCGGCGAGTGTGAACAAATGTCAGTGATCGCATAAGGACCCAGCGGCTGATCGTTGAACGGGTATTAGTAGCACACGAGGCAGTACCACACTTATGCACTGCACGCCCTACATGTGCCCAATGTTTTCCAATGTCTTCTGGTGGGTGGGGACCTCGACTACAGGCAAACGCACACTGATAAGCGTAAAGCGCCTGCGTCCCTACTAGTTCCGATACGTCAACTTCCAGTAGAATGTGAAGCAATCTCCAAACAAAACGCAAAATGAACTTGGCACCTAAAAGGGTGTGATCGGAATCCACACGGGCGCTTCAGATTTATTCGAAACCCGGGAAACATCCACGCCACCGATAACCTGTGTCCACAAGTGACTCGGCGATGGAGGTCTCCAGGTGGTTCATTGACGTCTAAAACGTCCAGAATTAGTACTTGTCAGGAATAGACCGTTATCATCAAAGAGCTGCAACAAACCTCCACCGTGGTCTATTGGGCTATTAATACAAAGTGCTGGCCACCTAAGTCACACTTGTACCCACACAACTTGCCTAGTTGAGCGTTCAAGCCTCCAGCCAGTATCGTTCATGAGCCGCGCGGTGTGTGTTAGGTTAGTGAGCTAGTGACAAAAATCATTCTCGATGGTATTTGGTCAAAACGGTATGTGGGGACATGTGCTACAACAACAAACAGACAGTGTTTGTGATGGGCGCCTCTCCATCCTCCAAAAGTACTTTCGAGTCTGACAACGCAAATATGGCTGTTGAAGGGTATCCAACCATTCAGCTGCTTAGTTGCGTATGCGTTCAGGATAAATGAGGTAAGTCTCTAGCATGTATGCAGAAAAGAAACTGAGAGGTCACTGAGTAAAGACGTATTTGAAAAAAGACAAAGAAGTGAAGCAAAATGGGTTGATGTGATGAAACAACATAGGAGTACAGCCGGCCGTCGACACCTCAGCCGAAGAGTTGCGGTAGAAGAGTACGACAAAATTCACAATTGATGTTCAGGTTCATAATTGGACAGACAGGATAGTTCTTGGTTGCCCGGGCCGAACAAGGGGTTTCTGTTGAGAAGCCCCACTTGAAACCCTCCGTTGAAAAACAACCAAATCCACAAGGCAGTGGGATGAAACACGGAAACCGAAGTCCACTGGAGGCAGGTGACCAGTAGTGGTTTGATTCACAGCCCACCGGATGGAGTCCATCCATCCACCATGCCCAATTACCCTGTGTGAGATTGCGACAGAAACAGCGCAGCAGTTCGACGTTTCATCAACGAAGGTGGTTCTGATGTGCTAGATCTGTACAGCCAGGGAGTCCAAGATCGACAGGGCCGTTGAGACTCATGTTTCTTGTTGCCGGGGGCCGGTGACTAAATTGGTTCATATGACCTTCGAATGGGGTCCAACCATTCAAGATACGCGACTCATCCTGCGTACCCGTTGGAACCAGCAATCACCCAGATAGTTCGTACGCCTTTCTTAAGGGTTGTCCATGGATAGTGGGGACCGGAAATGTCAGTACATCGTGTGGCCAGAACGCCAGACAGGCGGCACGTTGTCCTGGAGCCCACGTGCTTCCGTTGGGTCACCTGAACCCTTTGGTGAATAGATCAACAGGCATGATCCTATGTGCACACGGCAGAACTATTTTTACAGGGTTAGAAAAGGTATCGTCAAACAAAGAGCGTTCTGATCGCCCAACGGTTGACCGTGACTGCCGGTGTATTACACGATAAGGTTGATAAAAACATCCGGTACCACAGAAAAGTCTAATATAGCTTCGAATACATCCGCTGCGCGCAGAAGTGCTCAGAATCATGCAATAATGTTCTAATCATTGCGCCCTACGGTTAGGCAAGCCATTCACTGCCGAGTGAGTCAGATTCTTCGCTTATCCACTCCGAGAAGGGCCCCCAGGAAAAACCCCGTATCCTGTTACCTCCCAGATCGGACTTTCGAGTCACAGACTCGAGTTGAGGTACCATCAGTCAAACCCTTCCGCAGCATAAACAGCCGGGAAGTATTAGAAGCTACCGTTCTGTTAACAGGGATAATATTCACCCATCAAGACCTTCTCTTTCTATTTTGCTCCGCAAGTTTTTTGCCTTCCATGTGTTTTCGGGCGAGAACTGCTGCCTACCTTGTGATATGAAGTCCCATCAGCGTGTCATTGGTTCGTTTGCCTACTGTTCACAGTGGGTCCTCCAATTCTCGGATAAAGTCCACCCGTCATAAAAGTGCAAAATCTCCGCTGCCAGAAGTCGTCTTTTGCCTTGAATCGCTAAAAGAAGAGTCGGAGAAACCCATCGTTAGAATGGTTGAAGGCACCGTCCCGATATTTGCGGCGACAGACGCTCTCGGTTTTGCGACAACTACCACTTTTGCTCAAAACAGACGACCGGTTGCGTTCTTCGCCAGGACAATATCACAAAGTGAAGAACGGCATCCCGTCGTAGATAAGAAGCTTATGATATAGTTGAAGCTATTCGAAAATAAATACTGTCTACTGGGGACTCACGTTCGACTTATTACTGAGCGAAAGTCGGTTGTCTTTAGGCATGTTATAGATCACGCGAGCGAAACAAAAAGCAATGAAATCCGACGATGGAAGACCGAACTTTTATTACACAGCTTCGATGTTGAATATCGTTGAGGGGGGGGGCAAAATTGTGTAGCTGACGCATTATCTCGTAGCCATCGCTGTGCGTCATCACTATGTCGCTCGAAGAATTTCACTACTTCGTGTCATCCGAACACTTCACTTTGCACGTTCAGAAAGTGTGCCATCTTTTCTCGAGCAGGTAAAAGTAATGACTTCGCGTTGTTCAATTGAAGCAAAAATTAAATTTTGGCTTTGTAAGATACTCGACAGGAACTTAAACAAAGCAATCCAGTCGTTTGAACGGCTCAATGTCGACTTCAAAGGACGTCTTCCGTCCATTACCCCCTAATAAGTATCCCCTTAATGCAACAGACGAGTACTCCGGATTCCCGTTTGCCTTTGCTTGTCTCGATATGAAATTTTCTACGGCGATCAAACGCTTATGTCGGTTGTTCTCAGTTCTCGGCATGTTACCTTACGTACATTCAGAACGAGATTGCACTCTTGTCTCAATAAGTGAAACAGTCCCTACGTAATAAGGGGGTAGTTACCTACAGAACTACCGCCCACAACACTCAAGCTAGATTGAAAGACCGAATCGGACCACGTGGGAAGCGATTACGCCTGAAGCAAACCTAAAGGACTTGTCTCTCAGCCACTGGGATGCAATCCTTCTCAACGCCTCACACTCAACTCGTTCTTTTTTATGCACCGCAACTTACGCTACACCACATAGACCGTTGTTGTCCTACGATTGTGAATCCACCTAGACGGAGTAGAACTAACTCATCGTCATCACCACAGCAGCCAAGAGCTAGACCAGAAGATACTGTCACTCAGCTCAAGAAAAACGCGGAATGTCTGCGAAAATGTCATTAGAAAGGCTGAAAATTATTAATAAAGAGGACTAAGTGGGAGAACTATAAGTGGAATGTATGCCGGCACGACATTCACTGCGGCACAATGCTATACCGAATAGTGTTTCTAACAAGCGATTTGAAGGATCACGACAACCCCGGCCAAGCAGGCGGCACCTCCCCAATCTCCTTAACGGAGCAATCAGGACCTTCATGTTTTACTACCACGTAATGGCCTAACGACCATGCGATTTCACCCAACCATTGGTGGTCTCGGTATACGGCTCCCGGTACGGCAAACGCTCACCCGGCATGCAGAGTACCTGACCCAACTACCACAGGCTGTGCAGCGCAAATAATGAAACGGACCTCTCATGACCAATTCATAGTTTCTGAACTCGCAATGCAACAGCATTGTATTCACGTTAGAAAAAGAAACCAATAAGCGCTCAATTTCCTAGACTGCCCAGTCAAAGTTGATGAGCAGCACAGATTTCTGGTTTCTGTGTACTGCAAATCAACCCACTCTGGTCAGTATCTCAACCTTAGCTCGCTACATCCAATCAGTATGAAAAGAACAGTCATCAGATCACTGTTCAATAGAGCTAATAAGACCAGCCCCACTGAACTCTCCAGAATAACAGGGATCCCCCACATTAAAAGAAGCTGGCTGCCAATCAATATCCAAGCGCGTTTATTGATAACATAACGAAGCGCATGTTGACCAAGGAGGAGACCAAAACTTTCAGGTCTACTGCGCAAATAGCGTATCGTGAACAAAAGAACTGGAAAAATTCGCTCCATTTTCTCTGAGTACGTTATCCGGACGGTATTTCGGTTAGAAAATACCACAGAACGACTGGTGATACATTCTGGAGATGCAGTGTCTATGGGCGACCAAACGGATTGCGTTTACGAAATCCGATGCGGTGATTGCGATGCTAGGTACATTGAAGAGACATGCGGACAACTGGAAGTACGTGCTGCCGAACACAGGAGGCACACGAGGCCTCCTCCTAAAGATGCATAGCAACTTCAGAAGGATTCGGCCACCGCACTACATGCACTGTCAGAGAATCACACCGTAAGTTTTGATCAAGCTCGAGTGATAAACAAGAGTTTGCCTTTCAATGCAGAACGATGTTGTGCTGAAGCTCTCACCATTTACACAACTTGTTTGTGTTGATCACAACGGCGGCAAACCCTTGTCTGCAGTGTGGCGTGGATGGACAAACAACACCAGACATCATCAGTCTCACCTCCACTTAATGGGCAAAGAATTAGACGAAGCAGTTGAGATGCAGCGCAGATTGACGTGATTACCGTAAATCTCGCGCGACCTCTTTTTCTTTGCTAATGTGATTTCGATTACAACACTCCTGAGGAAGGCCACCCGAGGTGGTTGAAACGTAGAGTATTACAACTTGCTCGTAACGTTGTGTTATTCCCGATCTGCTTATCAATAACATGTTAAACACGACGCCCAAACTGTTCAACTTCATTCGTACTAAATTTGGTGCGGATATCTTATGTCTGAGTGTTCATCATCATCATCATCACCACCACCACCACCATCATCATCATAACAGCAATGAGCCTGACTAAAAGGTACTGTGGCTCGGGCCGCCGCTCACCTCAACAGTGACGTGGAATATCCTAGAAGGAAACGTTACTAAGGTCAACAAATACTAAAGAATGGCTAAGCGGAAGAACTAGAAATGGTATGGATACAGGTAGCCATTGAATGCGACACACCGCCATATCGGATAGCGTATCTAACCAGCGGTTTGAGTGATCACGAGGACCCCATCCTGTTGGGCGATGCCTGCCCACTTAGCTCAATGGGGCAGTCAAGGTCTTCATATATCGTGACCACGTTGTTGCCTGACCACCACGCGGTTTAACAGAACTGTTGGTGGCCTCAGTATATGATGATGATGA
>QNGE01001553.1:33578-78775 GCA_008508345.1 Paragonimus westermani
TTCAGCTTCGGCGTCACCAGAAACCCTGAAACAGAAGCGCTTGGATCGACAGCTATCTAGAGGTGAGCTCAAATGGATAACTGTGCTAGAATCGTAGACTCGCGTCTCCGACACACAGCACACATCAAGCTCCAGACTTGAGAGAGTACTTGCCAAAGCAGCTTGCTGACCGATTTGTCAGAGAGTGCGGACATTGAAGGCGCCAATGTTTACCAGTTGTCTTGGCCTCAGAAAACAATTATCGCCCGAAGGCACATGGAAGGCAGAGGAAATAGAGGGTGAAACAGTAGGAGAAAGTCGTGATGGGTGAATAGTGTCCTTGTTAGGAGAACGATAAGTTCTGAAACTTCCCGGTCGTTTATGCCGCGGAAGGGGGTTGACTTGAGGGATCCCACCTCGAGCCTCTGACTCAAAAGTACGACCTGAGAGAAAACAGGATATAGAGTTTTCTTGGGGGATCCTACCCGGAGCCAATGGCTCAAGAGTCTGACTCGCTTAGCAGTGACGGGCTTGCCTAACCCGAGGGCGCAGTGAATAAGACAATAAGGTCTGATTCTGAGCACTGCTGCACGCAGCGGATGTACTCGAAGCTACGTCGGGTTTTAAAGAGATATTTGATGTTTTTCGACCGTATTAGATAATACGCCGGCGGTCACGGTCAACCGTTGAGCGATCGGAGTGCCCTTTGTTTGAGGGCACCATTTCTAACCCCCTTCTTCCTGATACGAAAGACAGCAGTGCCGCAACTATAAAAACAGTTCTGCCGTATGCCCATAGGATCACGCCTCACTACTTAAGCACTCCTACGCGGTCAGTAGTGCGACACAATCTTAAGTGTAACTGCTTTTCGTCTGACTGCTCCCCTTTGGCCTGTCTGACAAGGTTGCACATGGGAGGACCGGGATTCTAGTCAGCATAGCCCGCCGGATCAAAACAGTACACAAGCCCGACCACCTCGTCAAGGTAGCAGTAGGGGTCGGGTCTGAGTGTTCAGTCTGCTTCAAAAGGTCAACGGTGGCACCGGGGAACATTTCCTTGTTAGCATCCGAACGGCTTTCGGTTGGAGCACACACCGACATAACGAAAACGGAACGCTTTTCCGATTTGTGCCGATAAACTTTGGTCGATGTATTGATTCTGGCAGCGCACAAATGAGTGTTCACTGGAATCCAATCAAGCAACCATTGATCTGTCCCGGAACTCAATGCGATTCCCACTCCATCTTGACCGCCAGATTCAACTTCGGCGTTACCACAGACCCTAAGAGGTCAGCGCCTGGATATGGAGGTGAGCTCAAGTGGGTAACGGTGCTAGAATCGTGAACTCGCATCAAGCTCCAGACTTGAGAGAATACCTGCCAAGGCAGATTGCTGACCGACTTGTCGGAGAGTGTGGTCATTGAAGGAGTCAATATTTGCTAGTTGTCTTGGCCTCAGAAAACAATTCTCGCCCGAAAACACATGGAAGGCAAAAAACTTGCGGAGCAAAATAGAAAGAGAAGGTCTTGATGGGTGAATATTATCCCTGTTAACAGAACGGTAGCTTCTAATACTTCCCGGCTGTTTATGCTGCGGAAGGGTTTGACTGATGGTACCTCAACTCGAGTCTGTGACTCGAAAGTCCGATCTGGGAGGTAACAGGATACGGGGTTTTTCCTGGGGGCCCTTCTCGGAGTGGATAAGCGAAGAATCTGACTCACTCGGCAGTGAATGGCTTGCCTAACCGTAGGGCGCAATGATTAGAACATTATTGCATGATTCTGAGCACTTCTGCGCGCAGCGGATGTATTCGAAGCTATATTAGACTTTTCTGTGGTACCGGATGTTTTTATCAACCTTATCGTGTAATACACCGGCAGTCACGGTCAACCGTTGGGCGATCAGAACGCTCTTTGTTTGACGATACCTTTTCTAACCCTGTAAAAATAGTTCTGCCGTGTGCACATAGGATCATGCCTGTTGATCTAATTCTCGCCCGAAAACACATGGAAGGCAAAAAACTTGCGGAGCAAAATAGAAAGAGAAGGTCTTGATGGGTGAATATTATCCCTGTTAACAGAACGGTAGCTTCTAATACTTCCCGGCTGTTTATGCTGCGGAAGGGTTTGACTGATGGTACCTCAACTCGAGTCTGTGACTCGAAAGTCCGATCTGGGAGGTAACAGGATACGGGGTTTTTCCTGGGGGCCCTTCTCGGAGTGGATAAGCGAAGAATCTGACTCACTCGGCAGTGAATGGCTTGCCTAACCGTAGGGCGCAATGATTAGAACATTATTGCATGATTCTGAGCACTTCTGCGCGCAGCGGATGTATTCGAAGCTATATTAGACTTTTCTGTGGTACCGGATGTTTTTATCAACCTTATCGTGTAATACACCGGCAGTCACGGTCAACCGTTGGGCGATCAGAACGCTCTTTGTTTGACGATACCTTTTCTAACCCTGTAAAAATAGTTCTGCCGTGTGCACATAGGATCATGCCTGTTGATCTACTGAGAACAATAACTTCTGATAATTCCCAACCGTTTATGCTCCGGAGGTGGAGCCAACTGAATGTGTTCACTCTTGACTGCCTGATCGAAAGGAAGAAACGGTGTCCCTCCAACATCCAGCACTAGCGGGTGAGAATGAGCTCCAATATTAAAACTGAAGACGGCTCAATGAAGACTTTAGATGCATTCAACTCCAGTGTGTCAGTGGTGATAACAGCATCGACGATAAAGTCGATATGTTCCTAATCACGGGTCTTCGTCAACCCCTAGCCCTCGATTATTCTGATCACCGCAGAGACAAACTCGACTCATAACATAGTACGGAACCTTATGTAATGAGAAGTAGAAAAGGTTGACATTTGTCCTTTACTAGAACTGCATCATTTTGACCAACGAACTGTAAAACTGCGGTAGACAGTGTGGTAAACTGTGTTGTGTTAATGTCGTGTTTCCTGTGTTGTTCAGTCCTATGAGTCGAATAAACTATTCCTCCCTCTCTCTTCGGCTGTCAGTCCAGTTGTAACACGAATGAGGTCTTTATTACGGGCCCCATACCTCCTAACTGAATCCCTATGTTTGTTCGACCGTTATAAGATCACCCTCCTGACTTCCCGCTGCACGCTTCACAGGACAAACAAACTCTGCCAGCTTCTTTTTCAGCTTTAAAGATCGCGAGTGTTATGCACAATTTGGTATAAGGTTAGACACTGTACCGTCTGATTTTGATTCAAAGGGTCGATATACGGAACTCTCAAAAGTTGCTGCTTTTTACTCCTGTTAACAATCCTATCTGGTCCACGGACAATGCCCTATGTGACCATTGCGGTATACCTTTCACGCATAATTGGCCGATTAACGTGACATCTCAGTGTGTGAACAACGAAGATCAAGTTCCGCACCGACCACCACCACTAACACTGTGTTGCTCATACAACTTTTTTCAGCGAAGGGTAAGGAAACTAGCTACCAAAATTAGGTACACCTATATATGAACAATCAACATCGAAATGCCTACATATTGCAAAAGAACAACTGAGCTATAACTGAAAGTGAGACATCACCAGCAAACTACTTTCCTTACGGTTAGGTCTACTCAGCGTCAGTAGGTGCGCCCACTTTACAAACAACTCAACCGAACGACAACATTCATGCCACTAGGTTCGATTAATCACCTAACGTCTCCAGCAACCCACTCCGGGAGTCACGAGGTCCCCAGCTCGCGAGACGAACCCGACCCACAGTGGCCAACGCCTTAGTGAGCGGCTTCATTTCCCTGCGCCCGGCCGCCATCTATCCACTTCACACCTTACGCCAGTCGGCCACAGAGTCGGCAGAGAGTGCTCGATGTGGTCGACTAGTTAGTCTCCTGAGTAAATGGCCTAATCATCTATGTTAAATGGTGAAGGGCAAACCCCATCAAATGAATGGGTCCGTTGCAGCAGATTTCACTGTGGTGGAGCACATGCTCACTTGCTGGAATGGGTATAAATTCAAGTATATGGAGGAGGCGCTCGTAAACCCGACAGAATCATGACTACGGCAAAACATTACTGACATTTTTTTGACAACTCAAGTTTCGATGGAAGGACTGGGGAAGGTGCAATGAAGGATGGAAACAATTATCTCCATGGACAGACACTACCACTTGCATGTCAACTGTGTTGCCATAACAATTCCAACAGTGTGTCTCAAGGTTCTATTCTTGGTTCGCCACCGTTCCTTATCTTTATCTATGATCTTTCGCTTCCGATTTCACCCCCGCTGCTAATGTTTGCAGATGACATTAAAATGTGGCGGTCACTGGATACACCCAACGCCAATTCCGTTCTGCAAAACGACCGGAAGGTACTTTACAATTGATCTCAGACAAACAAACTTGCATTCAAAGCCGAGAGGTGTAAGATTATACACAATTGGCTCTTGTAGAATACTATGTGCTGTTTGTGCTGTTCTCGTACAGAAGAGGCTAGGGACCACTGATTCACCTTTTTTTCCAGAGGTCCCTTGTTGTGAACGCAAACGTAAGAAAGGCTAGTAACATTTTGGAACTACTCAAGCAACTTTTCGGGCAGTTTGATATCTCTTGTTTCCAGCTTCTTTATAACGGCTCCATTCGGCCGTACATCGAATATGGATTTTCTATTCGTTCTGTTTTCCTCAGAAGAACCAATCACTCCCCGAAAATGTTCAACGGCGTGTCACCAGGGATTGTCTTCGGTTAAGAGCTAGGCTCCACAACCCACATGTGAATTGAATATATTGTCACTAGATTTCCATCGGGTTAGAGGTGGTCTGATCCTTATCTTGATCATCAAAACGCCTGACCATCTGTGCAAATCAGTACTTAAAATGATCAGAACGAGCGGTCTGAGGAACAACTCCCCTAAACTTGGTATACAATGTGGCCGACTGGAAGGTAGGCACGGATTCTTTTCACTGCGCATCTGTAAGACATGGAATGCTTTCCTGAGTATGTAACCTCTACCAACGCTGTTTCAAGTTCTAAAGCTTAGTTCGACAATCCTTTTGTTTTAGCGCAGATAGTACATCTGCTTTTGCGTCTCAGCAACATTGCTATTGGAGCTGTGATTCGAAGTAAGGAGAATGATTTCGGTGCGTCTTGCCAGCAGATATCCCTGCGCCCTGCGGACCTGCCGCTACCGGTGGCACCTGGAATGATTTCGTGCGACACTTCGTCGGATACCCTCTTCCAAACGTGCCTTCAACCTTTCGGGGACGCATGTTCGACACCGTACACGGCATCGCCCATCCCAGCACCCGCGTCACAGCCAAACTTGTTTCCGACAAGTACGTCTGGTTCGGTATACAAAAGGACCTTCGCGCGCGGGCACAATCTTGCTTAGCTTGTCAACAAGCTAAGGTTTACCGTCGTGTGCCGACCCCGAATTGACGATATCCTTCGATCACATCTCGACTCGTGCATCTCCACATCGACATCGTGGGTCCTTTGCCACCTTCAAATGGCACGACCTATATCGACGACGGTAGACCGCTTCCTACAATGGCTGGAGGCCGTTCATGTACTCGAGACTGTAACGCGTGAATTCGTTGAGCGTCAGATAGCATTTTATGGCTGCCCGGCTAGGGAGACAACTGATCGCAGCTCCCAGTCCGAAAGTGGTCGCTTTGGGGGGACTTTGAACGCGCTTAGATGCTACCATAAGCATACTGCCGCGTACCACCCGGCAACCAGAGGCAGCTCTCGTTGCCGTCGATGCAATTCGTCGGAGAGAAGCCTTGCTAGTGGTCTGTCTCGGCATTCGCACGTCCCTCAAAACCGACCTTCAGGTTCCAGCCCCGAACTCCTTTATGGCCAACCGCTGTGTCTTTCTAACGATTGCTCTCAACCGTTGCAGACGCACTTCGATATGCTTCCTACGCCAAGCAGCTTGCTTCGCACATGCGTCGCCTTCGTGGAACGGACACATGAGGACAAAGTAGCAAGGTATTTGTTCCCAAAGTCCTCCACGACTGCACACGTGTGTGTTCACGTGGAGGGTTTACGAAGCCCGCTCGAGCGACCTTAGGAAGATACTTTCAGGGTACTTCAAAAGAAGGCCCGCGCCCATGTACTCGAGCATCAGGGTGTTCGAGACAAGGTTGGCAGTGAACGTTTGACGCCTGTTGACTTTGAGAGGACTGAGTAAGCCTCTAATGTTCCTCCATATTCTGTGGCCACGCAGACAACCACCTCGACAAGTATAGTTGGTCTCGACCAGTACTAAACGACACGCGTAAGCAGCTATGGAGGTTAGGGATTCGACCGTCGAGTGCGCGATCAAGCTGGAAGAGTGTATGGAGCCAATAGTGCGCACAGGCCGACAAGCACGCAGACAAACAAACATCACAGCATGCAACAAACAGACGGTAGACAAAGACCCTTACGATCTTACGTACGTGAATCAGGATTTTGGTAAGAATTTTGCGTATCGTACAGAAAGCAGACCGGGATTATCTCCAGGTCACAGTAGCGTTCACTTAGTACGCTTCCGCACTAAAGTAGAGGACCTTAACATCTGTTGATGCAAGGAAGCAAAATTTCGGCGAAGTTGTGACGGGGACGCCATAGAGTTGATTAGAAAAAAGAACTTACGAAACAGTCCGCACAGCTTCATGTCAGCTTTATCATGTGTGCTCTCGGTGAATCGCAGCCACAGTAAAGAAGGAACACTGTGTGTGATCACTCGCAAGAGGAAATCGGGTTACTCTTGTAAGATGAACATATCTTGTGACAGGTCTGATGATTCGAACGATTTGTACAAGGGTTCGAGGCTGGGGGCCCAAACTATCCGGATCCAGTCAGTTTGTTCGTTTCGATGTCCGGCGGTTTTCTGTTGACCTGAAAGAGTTATTGAAAACAGGGTGCAGCACCGCTCTTAGGTGTTATCGAGAGTACCAAGAACAGAGTCAAATAGCAATTTAGCAGAACAGAGTAAATTACTAATCTGACAGTTTCTTAGGTAGGTGAGAATCCAATAACACTTTAAGACGGTCCCTAGAAGAGCAGCTAACAATCACTAGTGGAAGGTCGTTCCAGAAGCTGATAGCTCTACAAGAGAAGAGCTGTTGTCTTAGGAGGGTCCGAGGTCGAAGTTTATACAGCTTCTTGTCGTGACCTCTTCGACTGTTGTCACTTATTAGAGTGAAGGATTGCTGCACGAGCCGTGTGCTAAAGAGAAAGTGTGTAAGAATTAAGTCACCGCGGATTTTTCGAAACTCAAGTGGAGAAAGATCAAGAATTTTGAGGCGAAACTCGTAGGAGAGATATCGCAAGCCAGTGACAATTTTAGTGGCTATTCGCTGGACATGTTCAATGGCAAGTATGTCTTTCTTCAAACCGATGTAGACGACTCAATGGTCTTATGTACACTCTGTAAAGCGTATGAAAGACGTTCCGGTCTATGCAGGGAAAGGTTCTTTTCATCATCCCACGAGTCATAAGGCCCCATTTAGCGGCCAACTGGTGGTAATAAGAGAAGGATAAACTAGATGATAGTCAAATCCCTGGGTCTTTTTGGAGGTCAACTTTCGCAATATTTACTACACTTTGTGCACCGTGTATCACGAACAGGTTTCCGGAGTCTCCCCTGAGTGACATGTGTGCACACTTGCTGTCGTTTAAAGGGAAACTTGAGTCATCTGACCAGCACTTAATACGGTCAAGGTAAATCTGCAATGCATTGAGATCACAGGCATTCCAGATCTTCAAGTCATCAGCACAAGGGAGGGCGTTTCTAGAGATAAGCTCGGGAAGATCATTGATGCATATCAGAAACAACAGTGGACGAAGTACCGATCCTTGAGGGACTTCCATAGAGACCGGGGAGGGAGACTAAAGGGAAATTAAGTGTCTCTCTGCCGGTAATAAAATGCCTTTTCGCTGGAATTTCGAATAAGTGTCACTCATACTTTAGCCCAATTACAATTATTCCCATCGCAACGGAAAACCCGCGAAGTAACCTCATCGCGACGTGACGCAGAAATTAAACGGGCCGCGCTTTCCATGGAACCGTAACAAATAATATTAATTCATAATTATGGTTAATTCGAGTCTCTGTCATGATTATTTTAGTCATCGCCCTAATATTTCAGTTAACAATTTATTTTTGTTGGAGCACCCAGATGTGGCAAGGTAGCTTTGAAAACGTTGAGGAATAATGATGGGAATTACAATTATAAATATTTTTTGGAGGTTTCTCCATTATTGCTAGCGTTTTATTTTGTTTTACACGACTTAGCCAGAGTGCGTCAACTATATATAGTGCCGCTGTCAGATAGGGACGTTCCGTTGATCATAATAATGTCCTTGCAAAAGTTTCCCATTCTCATTTTGTTATGCGTCATATTTGCCGGTTTCTGTGCAGCCGTTGACGGTGTGAGTATCGGAGACACAGCCAAGAATAGTATGCATGAACTGCATCTCCCTGATAAGCGGATGGTTTACTGGAAGAGGCACAATTATGGTCCAGAACATCCTGATTACAGCGACGACAGTTTCGAAGGTGAAATTGACCCTGATGATGGATCGAGATACCGCAAACGTATTGTTTATTGGAAGAGATCACAACATACTCCGCTCCATGAAGCGACTATGAAACGCATGGTATACTGGAAAAGACGGTAATGCGTCGCAGAAGAAAAACAACTTCGTAAATCTTATCAATAGGTAAGTCAGGTGTGCACAACAATGTCAATTTAGATCTTTAGAACACTTTCCCTCACAGACAACAGACTATGTAGTATATGTGAAAGCCTTGTCAACAATCAGGCATGTTTGCATTGTGTTCCATAATCGAATACCAAACAGCCGGAGTTTGTAATGGTGTCTCGAATTTACTGAGGTGGGACGTGGTATGTTAACAGCAAAAAGCAACATTCTGTTGCCTGAACATTAAACAGGATACGATAGTATTATACAGAAAGTCTGCTTCTTGCGTAGCTGAAGAAAATAACGATTATTTAAATAGGTTCAACCGATTTGTTGCAAATCTAGAAAGATCTTCTTTTCTGGGTAACGTACTCTTCGGTATAGCAGTTGATAACGTGAACATGGCCACCCATCATCGAGTGCGCAGTGAAAATAGCATTACCAGAGAATGTTTGTAACGTCGTTCCGCACGAATATGGAGAGAGATAAGGAAGACTTGTGTCAAGTAATGTTTGTGTTCAGTGATGTTTCAAGTTTGTAAAAAGAGCCGTTTGTATACAACTATAGTTTGAAAGTGACCGGCCAATCTGTGTCAAAAGGAACAGCAACAAAAGTGGTTCATACCAATCATGACATAAACAGGTCCGCGGGACGTGCAAAAAAATGGCAAAGAACAAGCACAAACGGAGTGCACTGTACACGCACAACTCAGTTAAAAATAATAGGATGTGGGAAAACTAATTCGGATGAATGAGGATATTTGTGAGTGAGCGATGCATATATACGGTCAACAACTCCAAACTGATCCTTTTAACTAACTAACATTAAGGTCTGACGCTATCTGGGTTAACTGATAAGCATGGTGACCGACTAAATTTTGTATCTCGATAGGATGCTTGCCAAATGGGCGTTCGACTTACCTAACGATTCAGTCGTGATATCGTTTTTTGCTTGATTAGCAACTGTAAACCTGAAAAGAAAAGATGAGTTTCTCACAAAAATGGTTACTTCACCGTCTATCGGACGTTTAGGGATTTTTCCTGAGTCTAGTCCTATCGCTGACCAGCATCAGTTGTTTGCAAGGACGTCTGTGTTGAGCACAATCTTGTCATCATGTCATCTTGAGGGCGCTGTTACCAATAGCCATCACATTATATACGACATATTCTGCCATCCCACTACTCGTTTAGTGGCCGACATTTGGATATTTTCAAGGAGTGGTCAAGGCTAGCAGGCCTGTGTGATCACTTCTAAGTAAGACCGCTCGAATCCTCGAAAAAAATACTGTTGATGTGATTTCGATTACACCATACCTGAGGAAGGCCGCCCCAGGTGGTTGAGACGTAGAGTATACAACTTGCTCGTAACGTTGTTTTAGTCTCAATCTGTTTATCAATAACATGTTATACACGACGCCCAAAGTGTTCGACTTAATTCGTACTAAATTTGGTGCGGATGTCTGGCAAATGATTTTGATAAACGCACTCGATGCCCAAAAAAGACATTCTTTAAGTTCATGGACAGTAGGTTAATTTCGGACGTCATGTGTATGCGGCGGATGTGTTAGCCACCAAGTTCTGGGCTCGAACAACTTTTCATAATCAATGTCCAGGCACACTCATTATTCACTCAATCAGCGAACACCCTAAAAACGTTTAGATATATCAATGTGGGCACACATAACGTACTAAATGGGATACGTGGAAATAATTTCGAAATGGGTCACGTCAGTGTTGAACGATGTAATCATTAGCTGGTGGTATGTTCTTTGCTGCGCTTCACTCACCTGATGGCTTCACCACAGTTTGCTACAGTGAAGCGGATCAACAACCCGTAAACTAAATAGCACGAACAGAGCTCCACGTAAGTTGTTTCAATGAAGCCGAATTGCATCTGCATCAGAATGATCGCACATATTCCGGTGCGAAAAGGAATAATATATAATCCGTGGTGAAACACCGAACCGGGTTAACTAGTTTTGAAGAGCAAATTGCAGCTGATGTGAAACTGATCTCGAGTCGTTATCCACCATTCCACACCTACTTTGAGTCTCAATGGCGATGGGACAATGATAGCACTGTGCACCACCTACCTGATCAGGCGAATAATGAGTATGATTGTTAGTAACTGTGATTCAACAACTGAGTTCCAGTCATAAGTAATCAAAGTGAGTTGCAGTGGATTACTGGGGCGTGGAGATCCGGTCAGTCCAAACAGTGGTCGTTAAACATATTGAACACTGGTAGAAAACCTGAACATCTCGGCATCACACAGGATACGAGTATTAGGGGTTGAACGTGGACATCATTGGTAGAGCATCCGAAGACGTTAACTGAGGAAATGGCCTGACTGTCGAGATTTTAAACGACAGCTTTCACCAACTCAGCACCAAGACAAAGCTTTGACTACAGAGCTCCATAACCTCCTGTTTTACCGACTGGATCACCTCGACTTTCGTACATGATTCGCAACTCAGAACAATTGCAGTCTAGCCATCGTTGTTGGTCGGCGGACAAAGCACAACTATTGACAATCAATTTGTCTGTCTGGAACACTCAATTCTGAGCATCTGGCATGGCAACGAATAGAACTACTGTCCAGGTGATGCTAAGATCTATCATTTTGCTCCCGTAAGAGCTCATCACTACCGTCATTCGAACTGTGGCCAAAATCCTTGAGAAGTTGCCCACTGCACCATCAAGTTCATAGTAGTCACGAAAGGAATAGCTTATCTGTCCGCACAACCACGCTCCTATGCAAACGGTGAATGAAGCTAAACTCGAGTTGTGGTCTGTTTTCTGAAAGGTGTTGACGGAAGAGTCTATATGGATGTGGGGATCAGTATGAAACGAAACTGACGCCCATTTAAATTCATTTGGGACGCACCGTCATCAAGCAGACTATTCCACGGTTATATAGGTCCACACTATCTTGGAAAATGTGAGTTAACATGTGGGTATGCGATACCCGTATACACTGGAAGGCTGCAAAATTGGATGAATCGTCCAGAATATAAGCAACGTAACTCTAACGTTTCGACCCACCCGACTAAAAACTCACTGGTTACATCAGTGTTGACAGTGTCATCAGCATGTGAGTTTGGGAGAAGAATGAGTGAATGAATGACTGAGGTTCTTACAAACCTCCATAAATGCACAAGACATGCTACCAGTGCTAGCAGGTCACCGCCTGTTAAAGTTCGCCTGTCTCATACCTGAGTTATCATAATCAAATTTTCACTTCAACTCTAATATCTCGATTGTATTTCATTTTCAGCATATATTTCATATACCATTTGTCTACTGTGTCTGGAACAACAACTTGTCATGTTCTTTTATTTGCTTGTTCTGAGCAAGTTTGGCACCCAGTTCGGGTGCACATGAGCTTTGTAAGCCTTTCTCTGTGGCGCCAAATTCCACTGATTGCAATAGTTCGATAATTGGATAGGACTAAATAGCAATCAACCACCCCACACGAACCCATCCTTGCTATCCAACATTCCAGGTCCTCTACGACTAAGCCCAAGGTGACATACTAGTGAGCGCAAAGAAGTCCGTTGTCTGTCTAATCTTCTACCCTACACACCAGAGCAGTGAGTTCCGTATGGACGTTACCATAGTTACCTGTAGACAGTCGGTTTGTGCTTGACGTGGAAGCGCCCACTACTTAATCCGAAATTATCACCCATTATTTCAACACAAATGTAACCTTTATTCACTCTAAACGCTCACAGTACCGCCCAAACCCAAAAGCTGACGGTTTTTACATTTCCAGCTTGAATGTGGTCAAGTGTGATTGAAATGATACTGGAGTCTTTGAGGAGAGCAATGGCTTCTATGGGCTGCAATCTGTGCACCATTAGTCAAACAACAACAATTAACAACATGGTCAGCTTATCCGTTTTCAGATGAATTCGGTCTTGATGGCTATCATCAAACAATTCTGAGACGCCAAAATGTAAGACTAGTAGAGTTGAAATAATCGCTCCATAAAGGTTTCCTTGCCAATTCATCAAACGATCACTACTTTCCACCTAACCGAATGCACTGAGTTTGTCCACCCACACGTAAGTAAATACAAATAATAGGAAGCAACCTGAATTATCCGGATTGAATTGACCACGAGAATATGTGGATGTGCAGATTTCTAAATTTCACACTATACGGCGATTGCTTCTTGGCTGAAATTCACGTTTGTCACCCACGTCATTGCTAGAAGCACAAGATCTGCACAATTCAATATATTGTAAGAGGATTTCTACTGGGAACGGGTAAACAACTTCATTCATCCGGTCAGTTAAATGAGGCTTCCTGAAAGTATTGACACTTTCCCCTTCTCCTAGGCTCATTTAGTCGAAAGTGTGCTAGAAGTACTTCACAAGTATGCAACCGGAAATATTACCAGTGGATATGAGGGAAGGAGCTCACAGTGAGTCTATGAAAAGCGCTTAGTCCACTGGAATCTAACATTGTGATAACCGGTGTTTCGTCCGTCATTCATTTGCCTCACGTGATTAGGTGACATGTATATTGTTTGGTCCAGTCTTGTCGACTGATGCACAGGACTTGTTCTACACTCTTAGGACATGCTGTATTTTGAGCCGGCTATTGGTTGTAGGCTCAACGGAAAGCAAATTTCGTGTTACAATGATGGTGTTAAACGTGGTCCTATGACTGGTTGCATACGTCCTCTATCCTGTGAAACGATGAGGTTAATTCACAGCAAATACAGTTCAAAGTAATCGGAGGTGAAAACAGAAGTTGCCAGGAAAAAGGGGTCTGTAGGATTTGGAAGCTAACCAAAGCAATACTGGCAGTCAACACAACCAGAGGAGACGAAGATGGATGCCATCGGAAACATCGAACAAATGGGTGCTCATTTGACAACTTGATTTCTACTGAAAACACGGGCAGTAATTTGTGTTAACGTTTCCAAGCAAAGTAAACGAAAAATTGTGCACGAAAATTCTTTCAAATTTTCTTACATACCTATCAGTCACTAAAGATTTTTAACCCATTTTCTACAAAGCACGAAATGCTACAAGTTCTGGTTCAGCTTTTCTATAACGATATTCATTTTTCTCCAAAACACGTGGACAGTAATCCTGTTTCACATGTATTACTCAGATCACACAGAATCTTTTACTCTTTATGGTAAATCATGTTTCAGTTCATCTGTGAATATATTGTCATACGATATGAATACTTGATGCAGAAAACTGCACACCTGCAAGCATTGTCAGTCAGCAGGCTGGGAAACAGAAATTTCGGATTCCAGTGTTCCACACTTTTACGTCAATTCCATTATTTTCCTAGTTGGGAAACTACTTGATGAGATCAAACTGAAACTGAAGTTTCCATCTATAAATTGTATGCATGGTGTTAATTTTAACCATTTTGGGACTACTCATAGTAGTCTTCTGCTTTAACTTGACACACCCATTACCCTATTGCAACTGAATTCACACCTGTCCAGTTCTGAGACACTGCCGTTTCCCCACAACACTGGAGTAGTGTCTTTTTAATCATCTGAGTATAATACACAATCGGTAAAAAGGCAGATGACTGAACAAGCAAATAGGGCAAGCTGAAGAATGGTTGATAAGCCACCACATTTCAATTCTGGTGGCGAATGTGGTCAACGTCTGAAAAATGAGTAGTCAGTAAAACGAGCTCTGAAATGCAAGATAATTCCATGCGGGCATACTCACACATGGATCATTATGAAGTCACCAAAGAAGAAACAGAGTTCAAGGGTATAAGAGTTATTCAGGAACAATTAACTTATGTGCAAACGACCAAAAAATTGATGACTACCGAGTAGACACAAAGGTGATACCTGAAGCCGTTGCCTCGGGTGGGCTGAATTGCCAACGTATGCAGTTTGGAAGGCGACACAGAAAAATCTTATTGAATGAAGTGTACATATTTTAACTTTCTGAGTTTCCCGTGTAGCATCGTAGCTTAGCTAGTACATTTGCTGCTTGAAGTTTGTTACCTACTCAGCACAAGATAACACTTGATTTGGATTTACTGAACAACACGAAATCTTCCGACTTCGTCTGCTTGTCTTCTTTTAGTGCCATAATTGGTTAAATTTACTCCAGTAAGCTTCTAACAAAGACAAGCTCTTTTCTCGTGAGCACATTTATGAAAATAAGACATTAAGTATTGTAACAAAGAGTTCAAAGCCTTCGTTAAGGATGCCGTTATTTAAGTCGTAGTTTGCAGTGTCAAAGTCTTGGGAAGCCCGAAGATATCCGAGTCAGAAAGCGTTATTCACCTAACACTAGGTCAGCCTCACAAAAACGCGCAACGGGTCTCTTTTCACTCTTTGTTGGTTTGATAAATGAGACTGGAGTATCGCTCACGAGAGGCTGTGACAGGGGTGTTACTTGTAAATCTTATGTGACCAAACGTCACAATATTATAGATTGGTATTCTATTCTATGAACTTTGATTTTACTACCCTAATTGTAGCACTTATAGTAGACAACCACCGATATACAGGTCGTGAGTTACATTCAATTTCTGATTAATATGAAATGAGTTAAATGCATGTGTTTGGTCTTGGACCGTCAGTACTCTTTCGTTAGCTGACAAGGATTATTTCCCGAAGATCAAAAGATAGTTTAGTAGCTGCCCAAACCACCACAAGTTCAGCACTAACGACAGGTGAAATTATGATTGAAACACTTGAGTGAAGTGCTGCTTCAAGTTTTATGTACAATGTTGCACAAACACGAATCAAAAGGTCCACACTGCGAGCTCACATGAAACGGTGTTGCATGGTTGGGTGGACCTTGGGATAGGTATGAGAACGGCGATTGACTGATTTCCGTGCGTTTTCTTAACCCGACGTCTTGCGTTGATTATCACTGACACACACCTGTTTAATGCTGTTGCCTCTGACGGAAACTTCATAGATGTGTTTGTTAGTTTACGATTTTTCATTAAATGAACAGCAGAGACTACAAGGTTATGCAAGCGCTGATTGATCCTCAGACGTGATGCTGAAGGATGGGATTGCTTTCAAATGAGCCACATGAAAGGCGGGTCTGATTTACATAAAATCTCCGCTGATTTGAAGGTAATAGGCAGGCCGTTACGTTAGAGGACTCCCATGTGTTTTACTGAGTACGGTCTTGGAAAGGATATACTGCCAAAATTTAACTCCGTGTGTTACTCCATGAGTTGCTATTAATTACTGCACTAGCAATCGAAAATGAATTATCCACGCTCTCCGTCGTATTCATGGACCACTTAGGAGTGTTTCGTCACTTGTTTAAACCAGGCAAACCGTAGTGTGACGGTATTGCGCTGGAGGCGTCAGAAGAGGCTTCACTCCTAATAACGCCATCAATCCAGTTGCAAGGCATGGTCCATTCTGGAGATTGCTTCAGATTTAAGTGAGACAGCGATAAGAAAATGGTGGAATATACCATTAAAATGCACCAGAATTAACCGTCACGACATAATATTCTGGTTTTGCTGCATTGTGTTTTTTTTACGAAGCAGTCTCGTAGATAGACTAAGCACGGATGGTTTTCTCAGTCCTGCAACGGTTACGAAAGGATTGTTCAGTTCACGCTATTGAAAACGATCCGTATACATACTAGGCAGACGGTTTAACGTACAGCGGTTTTGACATTACAACCACAGGTTCACTGTCAGGCATTCGCTGTATCTGATAGACCTAGACCTGGGAGAAATGGTGTATGACGTGTGGACTTGAAATTGACTTAATTAAATACCCCGGCTATCACGATTGTGATTCGTGTCAAGTGATAATCGTATGCGCCGTTTCTATTCAGCCACTGTGTTAACGGGTGCTCGGGCTCGTATACATGATTGTTAAACGTAATCAACAAGGTGTATGTTGCTAGTGCCTTCATCGGCACACAAAGAATGAAAGTACCGAAGAGAACCTGAGCAGCAGGTTTTTTGTGGATATTCAGTTTGCCTCCAAGGTTTGAATACCGACTGCAAACGGTTAATTGTTAAACGAGACGACATCCCAGGTACGTTTCAGTATTAGCACTCAAACCTACAAGGTAGAGCTTCTCACACTGGTGATGTCGCATTGCTTGGTGACGAAGTGTTTGCAGTCCAAGCGCCGAGGTCGGTGAACAACCGGGTACCTAAACCACCAGTCCCAGTCACTGAATGCATCTCCGTCCTTACCACTCAAAATTTGTGTCTCATTTAATACATCATACGTTCAATTTGTTGTTGATAAATGTTCTAACCAACAGTCCACGTACCTTACTAATCAAATTTCCGTTTCTTGGCAGTCACTCATTCATTATTGACGTGAACTTGACTTGTCTTTATTAACTTCACAATCCCGTTGATGATGTCATCCCTGAAGAAACCTCTAATCTGATGGAACTCACATTAACCGTTTTTAACTAATCTACAATCAGCTCCAATTAGCCCTATTTAACCAGTGGACTCACAGGGAACCAAAACCCTCTCGAGGTGTTCCCTTGATGTATTGGATTTGTTGTTGGAAGCCAATATGCAGAGGAAAACACAATGCGACTATGTTTGCCCATGACATACCTGCCTAACCTTCTAGCGTAATGTAACAAATGACAGAGTGTAGGGCGGAATTTTCGTTTATTATATAACCACGGAATATTAGGTTATCAAAACTGGCTGACGAACGATTTATGTGAACCAATAACCTAAAATCATCGGTTGAAAAGACAGAATACAAGAAAATGATCAGAAAAGTGCGAAGTGCTTAATGAAAACGTGTAGTTGCTGAATTAGTGCTTACATTAGTGAAGGTTTTTCGATACCTTCAATGAAGATAGGATCACTTGGTCACAACTAAATCTAACGACTCGTTGAAATTCGTAAATGCGCATATCAAGTTCCCGTCAATCAAAGATATTCAAGTAACAATTTTTAACACCATTGGCGACCAACTTGATTTAACCCCCACCTCACACTAAGACACCCAAATTGTTGCTCATTCCGGTACTATTCTCGGTCTCTTGGTAGTAGCTAACACCCTTTCAGACCAGATGGCCTCCCAGAGAGACTACCGCTAAAATTTGCGTAGTGCACTGTGTCAACACAGTTAGCTGATGACATGTCCAATAAATGCTGACAGAAAATAATGTGTATTATTGTTTGAAATTCGTTAGGTAGCACACTAGTTCCTAGTTGTGCGGAAATTTGACACGTGTAATAGAGCAAATGGAATTAACCTGTAAATTTCTAGTGAAACTGGTTTAGTAGACAGCGTTTCAGAAGTTTAAATCGGACATTCAGAAATGTGTTAAACTGAAGCTCCACTGTGATAAAAACGAAAATCCTAAGCTAATTTTAATCGATAAGTCAATAGACTAGTGCATTATGATTATACATGTAAGCTAAATTGGTAGACCCCAAAGGTAAAGTAAACACGCAGGTTACCAGTCTTCAGATAAGGCATAGCCCAGAAGGAATAAACTAAACGATCACAGGCTTCGTGATTTGGGCAAGACTCACTTTTTAAAGGTTCATTTCTACATTGAGTGGATGCAGTCGAACAGGGTTTCAGACAATTTTAAACGACATCTTATTAACTTAACAAACAAAGGAAGTAATTCGTATGATGTTTCCCTACTCAACATTTCATACAATCTACACACACAGCTATCATTAAGTTATTGAGGAAAAGTAAGCACCACCATCGACGGGAGTGTCACCACAGACATCTACACACAAAATACAGTGAATCAGCACTTCCTTAGTGTCGCATCATACTGAGCTAACAGGATAGCCATAGCCTCGCCAAGAAATGTTCACCAACATGCAAAGACAGGTTGACAATTGAGTTATGGCCTTTATTCACTCCGTTATTGTGAATGGACACAGTTAATCTTAAGTCGCCATTTTGCACTGCCTACGACCACAAGGGCTGGAGTTGTTCGTAATGCTCCTTAACGCCCACATTCAAGCCGATATCCCTCGGCCGGTTTCAGTTTTGTTTAAACTCATCAGTTGGAGGCAGACAGATAGAGAGATATTGATGCAGGACAACGGCATTGTCTCGTAACGCTGAAGGGTAGCCTGTTCGTTCCTTCATTCAGAATATCTCTAACTGATGAGTCCAAACAATGACGAAACCGGCAGTGAAGTGCCGGTTTGAGGATCGACGTCAAGGTAAGCATTATAAAGAGAATGACAAGCTTGAGTGATATCCCGTTTTTATCTACCCAAGTCCAAAAGGTCGAATGTGCCGAGAGGTCCACTTCGTTACCTGTCTTAACCATGGACTTCGAAATCCACAACGACATGACTTAGAAATCTAAGTCCATGGATTTCGATATGAAGGGACCACCTATGCGATCAAATGAGCCATTTCGGTTGGCAACCATTCTGGAATGTTTTCACTGCTCTGAACCAGCTCCTTATGTAGAACTCAACGCAGCTGTATGGAAACTAGTAAACTATTCGTATGACCTGCTGGTCTAGGAAATATCCCATTAAGCACGTTGTTTGCTATTCGGTCAGATTTCTTGTAACAAAATCACTGTTGTAAATCAATATCATCTAACGACTACGTCTTATCAAACAGATGGGTAATGCATATCTTTTGAAAATTTCCTCCCATAAACTATCGACGTTTTGTGAGTCATTGAATCTTTTAGCGAATCGACCAATCCCCTCAAGTCAATAATCAGAGTGAACACAATATACTGACTTAAGATGCACCACAATACCAAAAGTTGGTTTTCCAACAACCTAATGAAAAACATGTTTGAAGCTTTGATAATTGTACAGACTGCGACTTAGGGTATATTGATGGGAATATTAAAAAATAGTCGTTGATAAATGTTGGTCAATGTTTGGATCGTCCGCTCAATCAACTGGCTATGTTGGTTGACCACCTGAATGTGTTTTCAGTGTTATCAATATAGATTAATCTGAGTGGGAGCCAGCAAAGGATAGCTCATAATGATCATGTGAAGGTGAATTAACCAAACCAGCCAGTTTTTCTTGTGTCTACAGTGAAAGTCAAAGCATCAGAGAAAAATCATTTTGTTAGATTAGATAATGTTTGGTGATGTAGGTCGCAAATCACAAAGTCGACCCTGTTAGCTATAGTTATCACATACTTAGTATTCAGTAAACTTCAGTGTTACATGAAAGTATCTTTTGTTTGTCTAATCAGCCTGTTTTATTTTAAGTGGCAATAAGTTGATAGTCGATTTATTCCAGTGGCACACTTTGTTAACTGAAAATTGCTCTAATAAAGATCAATCATTGAGCTCTCACTCATGAAGCAATTGGTTCGAACGCCAAGGTCATCCCTGTCTGGAAAGCCACCTGATTATCGAGTTCCCATGGGCCACAGCTGACGGTCAAGTGAAATCAACTGGCTCAATTTCTGCATATTTTCTAAGTGTTCTATCTTTGTCCATTATGCACTGTTGCACGTTTCCTTTTCAAATGATACATATGAGAACAAATTCTAAACAAGTTAATCAGTATTTCCAGCGCTGTTTCGGCAAAAATGCTTCCATCCAAAATGAAGCGAGTAATTCTCATTATTTGTTGTTGATGACAGTCATCGCACGCGACAAAAATGAAGCTTCACTTGTGAAAGTTTCCTTCTGTTTGACGTTAACTGCTAAGTACCCAGAAATACATGACAGCAAACATGCACACCGTTTTCCGTTGTCGATTATTCTATACGTTCTACACGAAACATCCTTATCTCTTATTGTGGACTCGTATCCACAGTCTATCTGGAATACTGAGAGTTGTTATCAAACTCAGCACATATGTCGTTCAGCTACGTTTGCACTGTACTATTAGGTAGTGCCTCTGGATAGCATACAGCACTACTCATACGGTTTCTTTTTCTTTTCTCTTCCCACAGCGTCATACACAGAAAGTGAACAGTTGGAAAGCCCTGCAGATTGTTATTGCTATTTGATTGTTGTGACTGTTCATTGGCAAAATACAACACTGTTGTTGTCAGTTAGAAGTTTGCTATGTTTGCCTTCCTAATACAACTGTACAACACGCATGTATATGTATATATGTAGTGTTAAGAACCAATAAGTCACTAGCCCGAGGGCTTCAGACGAATATACATTCCACCAAACTATGAGGTGTGATCGAGTCAAAAAACTTTTTCACCGTAGTTTTTATTGAAAATGGCTATATCAGATATAACTTATCTTTCCTAAACATGTAAAAAGTAGTCCCGTTTTTGGACGAATGTTGCAGTTTCTGGGTAGTGGGAGTGTTTCCACTTATGCTAAACGTGTTACAAGGAAGTCTATTTAATTAGATGAATTGTAGATGCAACATGTTTGGTCAATTACCTTTTCGCTATCAGCATACGTTGTGTTGCAGGCATACGGAATGGTGCGTGCAGCGGTCCATATATTTCTGCTTGAATGCAGCCTGTACATGATTAGCGTGGTCATCACAAACGCTCAGATGACGCTAAACCTATTAGTTCGTAACCTTGCTGGCCACTTAAACTGTCAGCTTGAAGCTTACTTACGCTGTACCAAAAATACATCCGATGACCCAGGATCGTATAATTCCTGCGAAATAAAACTCAACCTTCCGGTGTCAATTTACCGTTCCTACCGTAAGTTTCTTACAAACCAAAAACGCCAAAGGCATGCACCAACGTAAACTTTGCTGCGTAAAGCTGATATGTAAATTCTCGTAGCATGTGTACTCCCGTTTTGCCGTCATATGAAGCACAATCAACTTACACTCAGTTCATCAGCGAATCGAGCACAGCTGTCAAAATGTGACTTCTTTCGTGATGAGCAACTCATCATATAAACCTCCCAAAAGGAATAGCCTTCTGTATCTGACTTTTGATCTATATGACAATAAGATTGGGTACTGTACTGCGAAAACTAGCGACCAAGGGAACTGGAATGACTGCACAGTTTGAAACAGATTTACGGTGCAAATTCTTTGCTCTACTTACCTAAGTCAGGCCAGTTTAGGATATTAGTTTCTGAATCTTCGTTAGTAAGTGAACAGCAGCAACACGTGCTCGCCTTTATCCGACTGAACATTGAAAAAAATAGTAGTTTTAACTCCACGGTCAATTATTTTTAAACGCTGTGGAGAATAGTGATAAATTATGTTAAATGGAAGGTAACACAGCAACAGACTTTACGGGTGTGCAAATAAATAAAGTTGAATGAGGACCTAATTGAGGATGTTCGTAAATGGTTATAATGTTTGGGATGTAAAAGACGTACAGGACCCGAGAACAATTTTAAAACACGTCAGTAAAGTGTCTTAAAATTGGGAACATGGTGAATCCAATGAAAAGTACAATGAAGGTTATAGATACAGTTTGAAAATCCCCCATAGATCTGGACATAAATTTTAATTAAACCAAAGAGAATTATCGGAGCACATTGAAACTGTTGTTGATGTTTTCAAACAACGACAATATGTTTATACAGGCTCAAAATGACTTCACGTGTTACATGTAGTAAGCGAACCTTCTAACCTTGACGAAAAACGACTTGTAACATGAAGAAACTACCACAATCTCTAGCTCAACGTAACAGTCAAATATTCAACAGACTGGTACTTTGGAAAAAAGGTGTTTTCAGCTTGCTTCAAGTTTTGTTCTCAGTAAGCTTCTTGCAACACCATCCTCAGGAAGGAAGAAGAAAACATCAACACTCTCGGGCTCATTGAGCGTCAGTGAGCTGGCTTGTCGTCAGCTGTTCAGTTCCCTAAGACCATTCTGTAGAAAAACAAGGGATGTCTTCATATGTCTGACGCACAGGGTGATAGTCTCCACTGAAAGAGACATGATGCTCCTAAAAGAGAAAAAGACAAATGAGGATATAGTTTCATCATGCAGAACAAGTGAATTCCAAACGAGTAGGAAACACTTGATCACTTAATTATGTAAAACTGATGGGATTCGGGAAATACTCTGCTACCAGAATCGCGGTAGATGGTAAAATGTTACATTATTTGGGAATATGAAACCTTGACCCCCTGGTGAATCCGATGAAATTACTGCTACAGTCAAGGAAACAGAAGCTTGGCGCTCAGCGTTTTTTATTCAAGAAAGACCAAAGTAGGCAGTAAAGATGTGATGATAAGTCAAATGTGGATCGAGAAGGAAAGAATGCAAATTGATGTGGATCCGTGTAATCATTGTGCGACACTAGACGTTCAAGGAGAATTTCCTCTAAAACGATTATCACCACTGGCATATATGTAATTGGTTAAAGTTTGGTTGCACCCATCCTTGGTGCTGGTCTGATAACGGAAGTTTCCAAACTGTTGACAATTTTTGCTTATAAACAATATTTTGTGAACGTGTCCGACTCACCTACGATGGGTACCCACTGTGTGAGAATGGCTGACCCCAACTCATCTATCTGTCTGCTCTATCGACTTCAAGCTGCATTGTGCCAATGGAAGTGATAGCGATAGTTGAGTAAGGCAATTCGTACTTTGGAGACAAGGGAAAGTTGAGAGAACTTCCTAAATTCAAGCTGACCGCGTCAAAGTCACCAAAGGTTTTTTGTACAGAAAGGTTCAGACACTTCAGTTGTCCTATTGCATGCCAGCTGTTGCGGTAGGTTTTGCCACCCAGAAAGGTTTGAGCATACACAATGGTAACATGACCAGGATATTTGCTCTTGGTTACTAATGAGGTCCACTATATTGTTGCGTATTTCTTTGCTCGGTAAGTATGTTTTGTCATGGGATTGAGCATCTCGAGGTAGAGGGATGAAAAACCATCAGCAAGCACAAACGTTGTCCCCTATGGGCAAAAGACGTTAGCAAAGATTTACATAACTTGTCAGGTGATCAGAACTGTCGAAAATAGTCAGGTGATCAAAGAAGCCAAAATCCGTAGTGGACATTGTTTTTTCGTTCCGTTGTATTTTACGGGAAGAATGTCGTTGTTTCTATTTGCGCAGAAAACAACGTGATGGTAAGCTGCACCGTACCCAATAGGATACAGCTCGAAAACTGCACGGTGGGAATTATGATGACCATTTGATAGCAGAAAACACTCGTAAGTTAGCTGTAGAAAGCTAAACTAATTTGGGCTTTAAGTATGCACCAGATGTAACAACTAGTCCTGTTTGTTAGCTTTCTATGCGTCGTAAATGGTGCAGGTGACTAGTAGCAATCTACTTCAGCTAGCCGATGAATGAGAATGAGCACAAATTTATTAGGTGCCCTAACGAAACGAAGGGATATAATGACCTAGGTTGGGCAAAAAACATATCAGTTAGACAATCGGAAGACAAGTTAGCTAATGAATTCAGTCGACATGTTCTCAGCAGCTTTAAGCTAGCATTTAAAGTGATGCGCATACGGATTGTCACTCATTTAAACCAAGAACCTGTACAGACTGACTACTAACGGAGTATTTAAAAGTATATTAATCGTCCTTCGGTCTGGACCTCACGTTTGAATTCTACGAGTGATTAATTGCCATATGTTTATCTCGACGGACTTCGGAACAGTGTCATCATAGTCTGTGGTGCATAATCTACTCCGGACGGATGGAAAAGAGGCCGATGACAGAACTGGAGTGAAAGACCTACCAAATATACATAGTGGTGGCCACATTTTATTTTGAAGACAATATGGATAGAACAGGGTGAACATGGATAACACTTTGAGGTATCACGTTCGCTTCTGTCTCGTTTGTTATCCACCATTAGTTAGGGAGGTTAGTTCATCATCCGTTTAGTACCTGAGAGCATTTTGTTCAACCAGCATGGAAGCATTCACTCACTGATTCCGAAAGAAGTTGCTGCATACACAATTGGAATATCCAGAAGTCTTAAAAGTGAGTCCACAACAGACAGGATTAACCATCCTGAGTTATTGATAAACAGATTGGGAATAACACGACTTTACGAGCAAGTTGTAATACTCTACGTTTCAACCACTTCGGGTGGCCTTCCTCAGGAGTGTTGTAATCGAAATCCGATTCAAACACTCCTGAGGAAGGCCACCCGAGGTGGTTGAAACGTAGAGTATTACAACTCATTCGTAACGTTGTGCCATTCCCAATCTGTTTATCAATAACATGTTAAACACGACGCCCAAACTGCTCAACTTCATTCGTACTAAATTTGGTGAGGATATCTTACATCCTGAGTTATGTTTGAATGAGCTAACTGGAGATCTTTGAATGTGTGTGGTCTCATTATATTTCTGATTTGTGTAACACCGCATCATTATACGATAACCATTTTCAGGCCGAATCAGCGTGCTTTTTGGAGGTCTCGGTTTAGAGTGCATTTAACATAAACGGACTGAGTGGTATTTCGCAGAAGAAGAGTAAAATCTAATGGTCTACTAAGGAAAATCTCACCGTCTCGTCTCATTTCATTACTACGACATAGTGACGTTAGTATGCTGCACCACAATTGTAATAAGGAAGAGATCCTTTTCAAGACCATTTTGGGTCGAGAATACTCTCAAACTAATCTTGAAGGACACCTTTTTGCCCCTTTCATTTTACAGCCCTAATCGGACTCAAAATAAATCAAGTATTGAAGAACGAGATTAACATTCGTCGCGGGAATGAGAATTCATTTTTTGTGCGGGTGTATCCTCTGCAGATGAACGATACATAGCAGTTTCCATGTTTCATTTGTAATTTATACATGGGAGAAATCTGAGTATGTTTATGACCACCAATCACCCAGATGTTCGCCTCAGATGGCATGGTGAACAGGGATCCTTGATGCTTCAGTTGGCTTGATCATGAAGGTCAGTAATTGGACAGTGTTAACGTGTTACATGAAAGATTAGGAGAATGGATAAAACAGACCCACTCACAGCTTACTTAACATAATTCAAACAAAAACAGCTTATAAAGGCAGGTGCGGCAGAAGGGGTATGGTTTCACTCTACTGGAATGATATCCGCGGCCAAAATATTTTTAATCTTGATCGTCAGCATTTCTGTCTGCGCTTGAGATCATTGGCTGATACAGTCGAGAAAAACTTGTGTCATAGAAGTAGAAATTTATGGAGTGCGTAATAAATTGTCACAGTCGACAAACCTAGACAATTGCCAATTCATCTTAATGAATAATTCGTCAGCAGGAAGTTTGGGTGAGTGTAAAAGCTGCGGTAATTGTGGACTAACAAAAGAACCATTAGACCGTAGTTGTTACAGTGCCGCCTGTTTGTTTCGAATGAATGTCATTAACAGGTAACTTGGTTGCATTTGAGGCCTAGTGAGCAAACTATGCAAATCCTCGTTTGGAAAGTCGTCTGCCACGAACATCAACGGGTCTACGTGATTTTTACACATATCCAACAGAAAGTGCTATCGAGGTTGACTATTAGTGGGCAACAAGTTCTGTGAAAATCCTATCTTTGTCTACATACAGAATTACCGTTATCTGCTCCACGTGCCCAAATACCCAACTTCAAGTCCCTCTATGAGCAAACTATTGTAAAGTGTGAATTATATAAACTTCGAAAAATTTAGCCTATTAGTTTGATTACAACTGAGCTTTTATTCCCTCCTGTTTCTACTCATATTAGACAAGCAGCACGAATGAGTGACAAAGTGATCACGGTCTCAATGTTATCCGATATCCCTACATTGGTAAATAAGACTTCGCTAACTCATGGTAGGCCAGCCACAATAACCTTGTTGCGTTCACTGATTATTTCACAAAAACAAGGTAAGTCATAAATGTAGAAGGAAGTCCTCGGGAAGGTAGGATGCGTACAAAAATTCTTTTTTTCAGTGGCCAGAAAAATTATCTATGATGGTTGACCTATCTTCAAATCGAATGGTCAACATATCTGAGAAGGTGCTTGCTATATGCATTCTGAAAAACGTTAAATTTCACGTACAATCCTACTGAAATTTCTACTTGGAGGTTTGTGATGAGTGGAACCGGCTTCATCTATACAGCAGCTATCCACTGGTGCAAACAGTCTGGTCCACGTGACGCACACTCCACAGCACCTACGTGGATTTCTGTACACTCAACAATCAGCAGTTCATCGCAAGTCGTGTGCCCATCTTTGATTACTGCAACTTCTTGATTTGTGTCTTCACATACTTCTTTTCGAGCATCTCAGCAACCTACCTTGCATTATCGGCCCGGCAAAAGGAACGGCTCCATCTCAAGTAAATTATACTCACGGTCAAGTAATACCGTCAATAAAACGTTTATTTTACCCCTGTACATAAATTCCACGGAATGCTGTATCCTTCTTGCTTTGTCTCTAAAATGTGCCATTTTTCATAGTTTGTGTGCTGAGCCTACTTCATATTCGGGTCAACATCTGGACGTGAAGGTTTCGCAAAACTTTTCTAGTTGACAACGCTATCGAGTAGTATGGTTTTGCATGCAAACTACTGCTTTGTATATTACGACAATAGCATCCTGTGATATTGCAAAAATGGGGTCTCTGAGCAGTTCAATTTCCTTCGAAACTTCTCTCCTAGTTTGCAAAAGCCAGTTACTAGTCATGGTACAAGAATGTGGACTTATAGGGATACATTAGTACTACAAAAATCAAAGCCTACCACTGGGTGACGGCAACAGTACCCTCAATATAATGGTCCGTAATCTGTCTGAACCAATATAGAACAAGGAGGCAGAAGAAGCTAGAAAAAATGTAACTGTTTGTCAAGTATTGGTGTTTTATCCTAAGCTGACCTCAGATTTGTGCGTTGAGGTTTGAGAAGCTAGTGATTCTAATAGACATTCACTGCGAATCTATGGCAGCGGTTTGATGTGTTGACTTTTGAAGGATACATGAGCGGCACATCAGAATGTGGTAGAAATAAATATTTGAGTGTACTTCGATTTGCCTAATTTGTAAAAATGTATCATTGAATGCCCAAACTATTGGAATGAATTGTGTTAAATATAATTAAGCGTGAAATTTTTTCACACATTCTGGATTGAGAATACACGGCACATTGGGCAAGATGCTTCCTGGTCATTCAATTTTGACATGACGAAACATAAAGGGATATGGTGCTTCTCCAAGGCGGAAATCCCCACCAAGCAAAATACTGATTGACTGAGGTTTGCACAGAAACAACGTTATTTCTCGTATTCTTATGAGGATGAGGAAGCCTTTCCCTGAACTCTGTGATAAATAAGCAATTATATCTAGCACGTCCAATTCTCTTCTACATGCTGTGCACGTGACGCCAAACCATGGTACCAATACCTTGTTGTCCATTCATACTGTGTATACGCAAATGACCATTTTCCAAATTTTGTCCACCAGATTTTTGGTGTGAGCTCTGTGGATGTTTGATGTGATAGTCAAAAATAAGTACAAGCTCTGCGTACTTAGTGATCAACCATAAGTTTCATTTTGTGTTTCTACGAGGAGGGTTAGCTGACAAGACATGATGTCTCTATATACTGTATGGCTAACTAAAGCTACTAATGAAAGTGGCCGAGTTTCAATGTGAATTAGGACAGATCATCGGGGAAGACCATATGAAAGTGAACCGGTTCTCACAGTTACTGGAATGGACTTTGTGTACGCGGTATATGACCCCAATAATTACTTACGATTTCTGACATGGGTTTATACTATCTGTGGGTTTTTCCTCTTTTTAAGGGCAGTATTGAGTATCACCGTGAAATTAGGAGTTCTGCTGGTAAGTCTTCGAAGTTAATCCAAAAAGTTTCAAGTGCACACTTAGGTGGGCTAGTTAGAGATATATAGTATGGTTCCTACATGGGCGGATGTCTCGTGCTACAAATTATACCCCTAATATTGCAAGATCTTTCGACATTCCTCTCGGAAGTTCTGGGTAGAGAAGGAACATGGTACTATGCAGTTATTTAGACGGTACACCTGGGCTAATTAAAAGGGTATTGGACGTTGTGGAATGCAGCGACCAAACGTCTTGCATCGAATGTTTGCACTCTAATGTCGCTGGGAAAATCTTTTACAAGTAGAGGCTAACATTATGCTTCATAAAGACATCTAACTACTCGACAAAGCAAACTCTAGTCGTTGGTTTTAAAGAGATGTCAGTTTGAGACACTTTCTCATAGAACTTGCTTGCTGAAAGTAAAAATACTCTAGGACTCAATTTGTTGGTACTAAACTGCTAAACTGGTTGAAATCGTTGTGACAATTAGAAACAGCCAATAATTTTAAGGCACCAAGTTGCTCAACCCCTATTGCCATACGGTCTGTGTAATCGGTTGATAACAGATTATCAGTGATAGAAGAAAATGTTAATCTAAAATGGCTAGGAGAAGGTACGCTTCAGCGCACCAAAGCAATTGGCGAATGTGAAAAAAAATCACGGCTTTCAGACCGTTCATTTGAAAAATGTTAGTGGAGTTACTTAAAAACTCAACACCGATGAGTGAGAGAAGGGGGCCAAATATACTTTCTTCTCTTATAAACAAGCACAAACAGTCTCACATCTGCCCCACGTTGATGATGGGGATTGGTCGAGACAGATGAAGCCATCCAGTCCAAACTATAAAAAACCACGAAAATAGCTTTGAAAATAATGTTCATTGCTGTATATAGGTGATAATTCGGTTGAAATCTAGTTGTACATGCAATGGTTAGTCAACGGTTAATGCAAAATTTGCCCATTCTGTGGTAACGGACGATGAAAACCTGTCGCACGAATCTCTCTAACTAGGTCTGACCCAAAAAGAATGGTTGCAGACAGATAACATCATTGGAGGGAACGCAGAGAGAGCGAGAAGTGATTACGATCGAAGATGGAGTAGAACTCTTAGTTTAACCCTTTCCTAACGCCAATAATAGATTTCATTGCGGGAAAGGTGATTAAATTTATGTTCACAATTATTTGCATAAACTTCAGGCAACCTTTTTCCACCATATACGGCTCAAACAAATTATCTCTTGTTTGCTGGACTTTTCGACGTTTTCTCGTGTTGTAATCCAAGTCTTTTTCCAGGAAGTCTTTCCATGTAAGAGAAATACAGCCACTCATTACCAAAAATGGCTCGTTCTCGTTATCAGTGGACAACGAATCAGAAGTATGGGCAACGATTTCGGGGATGTTAAATGCCCAAAAACTGTCCACTTAACCGGTAATGAACATTCATTACTTTTGTAAATTCGAATTCCTCTATTGCACCATCATTTTTATTCTTTGTGCCGATTTACATACTGGACACTAATTCGCCCGTTATCGACCCAGGACGCTTTTCACTGAACATTACACAGTGAACATTAAAAATTGAATATTGAGCATTGGATGCTGAACACTGAATATTGAACATTACTCACCAGTTCGTTTGACGAGCTATAAATACGCAAGAGCTACGCTTGTAAGTAGTCTTCGGACTGAGACAGTAAAAGCTTTCCCACTGGGGGCCAGTGTTGTTCCCTCGTAGTCTGCTTGGGGATGGGTTCTTCGGGGTAAAACAGCGCGTAAATTAGCATTTCGTCGTAGGGATCGTTTCAGTTCGATTGTGTTCGCTCGGTCTCTCGTGATACAATATTTTCGTAGAAATCGCTACAGTTCGATTGCATTCACTTAGTCGTTTCGCGTTATAACAAACGGATAAAGTGAAAACATATTCATCGGGAAAATCTACGAATAAAAGAGGATTAAGCTTGGAAAATTCTTGGGTAGAGACTGATTTGACGATCGACTTCGTTAGTGAAAATTTGTCAATGGTCTTCACGTAAAACCCAGAAAATATTCCATGACCAAGTAAATGAAACTATCAACTGGAAGACATCGGCAACAGAAAACAATCATTTATCATTAGCGAGGACTGGGTGTTGATGTGTTGTCAAAGTACCAGTAGTGTTCATCCAGGTTAGTCAACGTTTATTATTCACACCATAATATCATAGGAAGCCAAAATCCAATAAGGCAAAATTATCCCTTTCAAATTTTCACGCTTCTCTATCATTTGGGCGTTTGCTTTCGTGAACTGAAATTCCAACCCAAAATTAAGTGTTTTACAGTTGAGCGTTCCTGCCTGGTTCTGTTCATTTTGTGAATGGTTTTACTGTAGGATCTGATCCGTTGTTTCTAGTGTGTCAGAAAAGTTTCTTTTAACAGTGATATGAGACTTTTTAGGATGTCCACGATCCATTCGTTTTGCTTTCATCATATTCAGCGGTCGCATGGGTATACTCTGCCGAATATCGGAATAACCTCAAATTTTAATGTCACGTTGAATGACTTGACTAAATGCATTGAACTTCAGAAATGCTCGCGAAGTTCTGCTGCACGTTAACAATAAAGGTTTGATTACTCATATGGTACGGATCAAAAGTTAGCACACAGATCATCTTGTCTGATACCGCTAGCGTGGTGAACGAGTTACTCTCTACGATAGTGACCTGTGGCGTAAGTTTGTTTGGAGGCTGTTTGTCATTATTAGCAAACCATGCAATGGTAAACTGGTATGCGACACAACTCAAACCAATCTTCTGGCAAGCGTTTCCTCATCACCTACGTGAAGCGTTCGGTAGAGTCACTGGCATAATAACCACTACTATGAATGATTCGTATATGAGGCCGTTAAACACATTCTCTACCCACAAGTTTTGCTTCAAAGGATACCACTCTTGGACATACCGATCACTTCAATCTGTTACATGGAATTCCACCACATATTATGAATACATTGCTCTTACAGTGTGGCCGTAACACAACGTTCAAAATTACCATATATCATTGGATTGTCACTCTCATAACTAGACCCAAATTAGGTACTAGTGAGGAAAAGTACGTCAGTGCTGTTTTGTTCCAGTTAAAACGCAAAACTAGATTTACTTGTTATTCAGCCGTTCGATCAAACTCGTCAACAACTCCGAAAAGAAGTAGGAAGTCTCTTTACACTGTTCGAGTGTAAAACAAGAGTAGTACCTAGGTGAAAATTGATGAAGCTGTATAGAACGCAGACAGAAGCAGATCACATAGGCAACATACACACTTTTATGGTTCGGCGACTTTTTTAAACAGAAAGGAAAGTTCGTTCGATTTATGTCAATACAGGAACAACATTTTGCCCGGTAGACAAAATACTACATGGCCTGATAATTTTCATAAATATGGTAACAGGAAATTCCTTTCACCATTACATTATGGGTGAGAAGATTGATCCTAATCCAGTGGAAAGATCCGGTCACTCTGGTGGGGTATATGGCCATATATATCTGCGTGATCTTTAAAAGAAACATTACGACAGGACGAGCAATCCGTAGATTTGGTAGGTCCCCAGAAGTACTCATCTGGTGACAACCGATTTACCGCTGAGTTTTGATGAACTGGAACTCAAACGTCAAACCAGCTACAATCAATTAATCCATGTAAATTCATTTTAATACCACTGAACCGAACAACTTGTGAGTCTGACGTTGAGACGCCTGTCCAAATATCCCAGTACTCACCATCGAGATGACACCACTAGGTCTTTCCTTGTGGTTCATTAATTGTTGGTAAACCAATCAAATTTTTAGACAGCAAAAGCCAGTTACTGAGATTACGTTACTTCACCTTTTTATAAGAAGGCCACATAAGCTCTTCAGCTCCGTTGCCAGCGGTCTCACTAAGAGGCTCGCTTGACAATTGGCTTTTACTTGTCAAATCTGATTTGATTGTGTGTGAGTCAATACAGCTCCCTTCAGAAGCACAGTTGTCTCGTCAATGAAGTAGTTCATCCCTTGTGTAATTGAAAGTTTGCGATATAGACTGTTTTAAATCTGGTAAAATTGTGTTGTTGTCTGAATCTGATGATGAACCGTCGAAAGCCGGTGCTCATATGCATGCAATTAATATTATTACTATATCGTGTGAATATCCCCCGCTTAAGGAGAATTAAAATGTCTGCTGTCTCCTTTTCAACAGCTTCTATGAAGTCTCTCGACCATGTTCCACCTAACAGACTGAGAACCATCTGCGTTCGTCCTTAAACATAATTCAAAGCCTTTCCTGGCTAATATTCTGCTAACAGTGTGTTATGGTTTTTAGTTAGTTCACTGAGTACACAGTTTGCAAATTGGCTGATAAATGAGGGATACAGCAGGCGTCATGGAAAAATCTGATTCCTAAAGCAGGTCCGAAATTGCTATAGCACGAGGTTTCTTATGTAAAACTGACACTATTGGAAATTGGCCAGTGACAAATTTTATATAATATTGGTTGCTCGAAATAACAACGACATCACCGAACAACTGACCATTGTGCAAAGAAACCTAAGAGTATACTGCAGATGACCGAGGGAGATGATGAGGCAGATCTTCTGTAGGATGTGAGCAAACAGGTTCAATTCTGGTTCAATACAGTCCGGTTCGTAGAATACAAAGCGCACAACTTTTCGTAGCACAAAGGATTTTGCTTTCAAACACTCACCACTATATTGTTCAGCGCCACACAGGAACCAACGTGAATGGTCTCAGCATTATCCTAGAAATCATGTGGTTTTCAATGAAATCGTTCGGAGTCTAACTCTTGGAAAGCTTGAAACGAGCCTTTAACCGGCAAAGCTAGCCCAGTTACTATAAAATGAAGATATCTGACTGCACCCTCACTTCTAACCTATATAATACATACATGTTGTAATCCACTAGCAGTTACATTTTTACTAACCAGAAACAAATGCCTAACAGTTCGGTGGCAGGCTGGTATGTAAACAAAACTTTGCCCGTCGGGACCTGCCCGTTCTAGAGTGTATTGCTTCTTCCACGGTTAAAACCGAATCGGCGAATTTGTTAACATTCCTTTTTGACTGGCTTATGGGCGAGGGTCAACCGGAAAGGTATTTCCCCTGAATACCTCCCAGACGTACTCCCACAGGTAACCGGACGTTCATATCTGTCTAGTTTCTGATGATCTCAGCCTGTGAGAGCGTATGCTTCATTTATTGTCCACAGGGTATGGCAACAGGCTGCCCTAGTGTTCTGACATGCCGAAGGCTCACATTTCTCTTCTCCTATTAGCCTGTCTATTCAAAATTGCTTTGTTTACACCTACCAACTTTGCGACAACTTTTGGTCTCAAAATGACACAAGGCTGAGAAAGTGTGTGCACTTTTTTTCTCTTCCAATAAAAACCCATGAAGGCATAATCTACAAAAATGTGTTGAAATGGTGCAGTAAAATCAGGAGGACAAAAGTTCGTGAATGAGAAATAATCGCCGTGGGAGAAAAACGTTGAATCTTCAAATTCACGGAAAGTGTCTCAAACCTCTGAATTTCAAAAATTATTTGTAGAATATCGAGCATGTAGATTATCTTCAAAACATTGCGGACTTGGTCACATGACCACCTGTCCCTGTTTATTCCGGTAGTGTAAATTACTTCTGTGGAATGATCATCTATCAGAAAACAACATTCAGCCTGGTTTAACACGGACGACGAAGTGGGCGGTCAGTGTAATTCTTTTTCCGTCCGGTAGACAGGATTAAGTCGTTCATGGTTATCTGTGAGACGACATGTCAAATGTTACCCACAACACACAGGCGACCATCGTTATCCAAATTTTGGGTGCAAGAATGACCGAAGCACCTCAACGGAAATAAGCACCAGTTATTCACTCGAACGACTAGTATCATCATCTATCAGGCACCCTATTTTAAAACTACTAGTGATAGACGGTTTGATCTGTTTTGCTGTCAACAATGCTAGATGTGCTCACACTTGACGTTGTTTTACTTCCAGTCTATCCCCACTTCTTTGTAGGTTACGCAGACGAAGCCAAGATTGCAGAATTAGTGTGATAAGTGCTTCAACACACAGTAATGTTCCATCCAAATCATTAAAAAGATAGTCAGTGTATTATCTTTCAGTTCTTCCAAAATTTGAGAACAGTCATTTTAATTAAACATAATTACACGCGTGTACCATAAAACCCCGTCCCCATGGAATGACAAAATTACAAGACTTGAGTGGCATCTATTGGCGGATGATACATGCGGCATTTAAGATTATTATTTAAACGTGCAGCCGAGACACCTTGAGTACGCACTAGACACACCATTCACTATTCAGTCTCCCGAGCCAATGGCGCATCTATTAGCAACGGGGTATTAATCACAGTCGGCAAGGCTTACGAGATGGGCGTTGAATCACACAAAACAGGTAAGTTGTTAGGCTGTTAACTTTTGGCAATCCAACAGATGTATTGTTAAACCGCTGTAAGTGCTCAGTGTGGCACAAAGAAGTGTATAATTTATTGAGGCCAGACAAGAGGTACTGAAGCTGAACACTAGCTAAAAGCGCAATATTAAGTGGAGACAGGCCGCCCTCTAGCCCTTTGACAGTCAGTTCATTTGCCACCGGATTGAATAATTAAAGACCAAACCAGTTGACGTCCCACGTATGTGCATCGCGACAACATTTTTAAAGAAGGACCCCACGATACCAGTGCTAAAAGACAATCAACTTTTAAGTTAAACGCATAAAACGCCAGTGTTACAGGCCGAGAGCGCTGTAAATAGAGTAGTGTGCAGTCAGGTTGCTTTTAGCGAAAAACCATGGTTCACCAACCGGAGATTTTGAAGTCTGGGAAACAAGAAGCCAGCTCTCAGATGAGAACTTCATTTATTCATCACATGGTGACGGAGTATTCATATTTGGGAGTCAGCCATTTGAATGAGAAATTAATTGGTAACGGAGGATGAGTGTCACCGTTGAAGAAGATCCTCATAAAGTAGTGACTCAGCTGTTGTTCTGAACCTCTGGATGGCACATAGACTACCGTTTGACAGCAGCATTAGGTCCAGTGGGTTAGGGCCGGTCGGAACTTTTGAATTGAAATACAAAATCTGCTCCTTTATCAGTCAATTTCCTCTGCAGATTTACCACAGTCTCAGACTAATGTGGTGACAATATGAGATGGGAACATGCGTCTGCAGGCGCTAAATATGGTGAACATGCTGGTTTGTAAGGGAGGGTTCGCCCTGTATGAAAACGGATGTTAAGTGAACGGTACAAGTAAGCTCAGCAGTCTACGGTTTACAAGTGGCAATAATTTGATCTTCGAATGCGCGTCTTAGTTGAGCTGAAATGCAAATCAAAACAAATGAATGCGGGGATTTTGGAAGGACGTCAGCAGATGTTGCGTAATCGTTGCCGCATTATCAGCGATAACAGTGCTGTTGCGAATGATGAAACCTAACCTTCTCATATATGAACGTACGGCACGAAAATTACACTAGTTACCAGCCCCCTATGCAAAATTTGACGATGAGTAACTGAAAACAGTCAAAGCCATGGTTACCTCTGATAACCACTGCCAATAAAACATTAATTGTGTGATATCTTGAAGCAATAAATAAAACAATCAAGTAAAGTAGACCGAAAAAACACGACGCGGTTTGGTTGGCGCCGGTAGGCTTGATGATTAACAAACAAACATGGTGAGTCTGATTTGTAAATAACTCATTTTCTTTCCCGAATCAAGTAGAAGCAGCTTGTTTAACGACAGGACGGTGGGCTTGTAATTCTTCCCAAATCTGCGTATCCAAATGAATAAGTCCCAGGTTGCTTACATTGCAAATTTAGTGAACGTGGGTAGAGCTCCGCTTTTCAAAAAGGAAGTGCCCTGTTGAATGTACGGAAAACACTATCGAGCCCATTGCTTACAGTTTGGTTAAAAGCAGTTATTGAATGGATTATTATGTGAACCCAAAAAGTAATAAAGATTTTCGGTACTATGCGCGACCTGTATCAGTATTATTCTTACTAATTAATACACTGCCTGAGTTACCCAAGCCTTCAGGCCGCAAAGCACCAAGAGCAAAAACATTAATCGTGCCTACTTGAACAGGTTGTAGTAATTAGCTCAGACTGAATAAGATGCTTTCTGGCTCTCCATTTTTGATAATTAAAGCCACAAAAAATGATGTATGTTTCGTAGAAATAACTTATATTGACCGCTAGGTACATGGTTTAAACAGCCTCCCCATAAACTTCGTCTCTAAAACGAGCGAGAACTGTTGTCCAGGTTAATTTGTATTCGTTACATGACGTTAACTTATGTGAATTCACAACCCTAGCCACATTAGAGCAGCATTATATACGGTATAAATATTTGCCCATATTACGTACGTAGCCTAATTTCCCCTCTGAAAGCGAGCTGGTAGTTAGGTTGTACGTTTTTCGTTCGTTATTCCGCTACCACTAGAAATTGCCTCATGTGATTGCTCCGAATTAAACATCCTGTCGAAAATTTGCTAAAAGGAAGGAACAATTTTGAGGCCATTAATTTCTTTGGTTATGATGTGTGTTACTGTTTAATGACCATTAGCACAATGCACCGCGTGTTATTCTACACGTGCTTCGTACGATTTGGGAGTGCTAATTGCCGTCTTCAACTCTCGATAATAAGGTCACAACTCGGTTAGCACCTGATGTGGATTCGCCTGTTTAAGGTCCATTGGAAACTACTTGCAGGGAGAAACGCGCAATAAACGGAATCGTTTTCAGTGCATTCGAGGCTATCTGGAAGAAGACCCTCCAGAAAAATCCTGATAATAGAGAACGTTAAAGGAAAGTCGACATTGTTCTAAAAATTGTACGAGTACTGCATATTGTTCCAGCAGTACGACACTCAAGTTTGCCTTTGTCATTTGTCTACCTATCAATTTCTTTCAATGTGACAGGAATTTCACTTTATTCAAGTATTATGAACTCATCCATTTTAGTCGTGAAGTGAAAAGCTCCATACTCAAATTCGGTCCCGGTGTTCTTTCATTAAGTCTAATAGAGATCAGCTGGGTGTGTTCAACACATGGGTACACTGTACCTCAGTGTGGGTGAAGGAAATAACCATTAGTGTTGGTTTGGTTTCGTTCATATTACCTAGTTAAACTGTAATCACAGGAGTTGTTGAAACATCTGCTGGAAGTCATCACAGCCACGTAGTATGTCCATTTAGAGCATGAGTTCACGGCCAGCGGAGGATGGATGACTTGACGAGGTGTTTTTGAGCACATACTGTAAATAAATGCAAAAGAATTGCACTAGATTCTACGACGATCAGTGTCTGACCCTCGGTTTTCTTTGATCGCACGCGACACATTCACTTGAATTAATTAATTACGTCAGTGGGATGCACCAACTCAGTCAAAAATTAGGTGTCTGCGGAAGGACACATCTTACTAATCATACAATTGGCCACGTTGACTGGTGCTCCTAGATGTACTTATCTTGCCGTTGTGTTTTATGTTTCTTTAGATTAATATTCAGAAAGGATTGTGACGGCAAACAGGACTGTGAATAGTAAAGAAAGATAATACAAGGTTTTGTTTCGGAAGCAATAGTAGTAAGAATTAATCTCAACGATTAAACGAACTACCGATTAGAAATTAATACTCACTGTGCTAAGCCTCTTGGCTATGATGCCTGTGGAGTTGTCGCCTTCGAAATGCAACGTGCGCTGTGCAAGTTTCTGTGTACGATAGGTAATTTATTCATACGTTACGTTAAGTAAAATCAACTCAAAAATAAATTGCTCCGATAGTCAATTTAAGAGAGTGCTTGAAGTGTAACTATATCTTGCCACTCATAGTGCCATTAGCATATAACCTCAGAACCCTATCGTTTAGACGCTTGATTAAATTTCATTCTGAGGCGGATGTACAAAATCCCTGAAGACGATAAAACGCGTTACCGGACCATTCTACGACAAATTTTCGTCGCATGGTTCAATCTTAGGACTAGGCATGAATCCGCTTAAAAACACGAAACCTGTGGGTGAAACAGCCTTTAGGGTGGAAAAGATATTCTCGAGGTCGAATTCGAGGTTATTAAGTAACTCTATGAGGCTTCACGGTTCACTGAACTAACCCCAAGATTTGAAGTAAAATGTCTAGCCAGTGACGGACATGGTGTGAATTCAGTGCTTTCCCACTTCTCTGATAGTACGATTTCCAGCGAAAAAGAAACTGCACTTTGTGTGCAATTTCCACTTTTAACTACATTCACTCTACTGACGATAATCTTACACAGGCTTGTTTGCTGTCGAAATGATGACCTTAGAAAAAATGCGTCCCATAAAGCGGGATAGTCTTGAAGAGTTTCGGAAAGCGACGTGACCTCAGGCAAGAATCGTCGATTTTATGCAAAGTTCAACCGTCATAAAGCTTCAACAGATTCAAAAGAACCACGCTCAAGATGGACCAACTTTTCATTTTACTAACTTAAAAGGGTTGTCTATTCATTTTGATGCTGGGGAATATGAAGCGTACCTCATCGTTTGTTCAGTTCAGGCAATCCCGAAAATTTAAAATACTATGTTAATCAGTCAATTGTTTCATGACATTTCCAGTACTACTAATGACATCTGAAAATAGTTGTTTTGATCATTTTACTTTCTCTAAGCACAAATGTGGTTTCATCTATCAGCAGCACAACGATTTCATCGGAGGTGTCGGCTTCACCTTAGATTCCCGCAGTATTTCCCTGATCTAGATACTGGTATATTTTAATTCTGCTTTCGAGATTCCAGGCAATCTGAATACTTAAAAATCAACAGAGTTCTAGCTATTAATTTTCTGAGTCAAGTAAATTCAACACAGTTGAACCCAGATTGTTTCGACCAGCTGAGCTCATTGTTTGTACATCGTGAGGCCCTCCTTGACTGAAAGAAATAAAGCACCGTTTCCGGCCTATTGAAACTCTCTTAAAACTAACGTAATATGGTGTTAAATAAAGAATGCCATACGTATACATCGCTGGATTTATCGAAAATTCACGATCGATCAGAATGAGTTGACTTGGTAATTCTGCTGACACTTTTTCCCGTCTTTCCTAAAAGAGGTGTTGGAAGCACCTTTTGAACTCATAACCTTGGACACGTGTTAATTCTGCTTTTTCTCATGAGTATAAATGGCTTGCCCCTCAAATCTTACCCGTGCTGTTCATCCGGCTTAGGATAACCATTTATTTCAATTTCTAAACACTGAACCACAAACGTTTTCAAAGTAAAACACGAGATAAGTAGAAAACGAGTTTGTTAGAAACGATAGATAAATAGTCTGCGTGGCTCGAGTTAAAAATGGATGGGATTTATTAAACATATTTTTGACGACAAATAAAATATCACTAAGTCTACCAAATCCGAAGAATATGTACAGTTTCATATTACGAAACAAAGTGTGCACAAAATCCTAATTGAGTGACAGGAATTCAAAAAATACCCATCACGCAACGTTGCAATATTTGCAGGAAAAGTTTTCGAAATCATCAGTTGTGTGTTTAATCAAAAAACAAGTTGTTTGGCTAATATTTTTACTCGATTTTCCCAATTGTATTCAACTTTTTGTGAGGTGGCATGACACAAATGCTGCTCCGGTTGTGCGCTTGCTACTAGCAGTACTAGAGTTAACTCTCATTTACCGATGCTCCGTTTTCCCGTCCACGGTTGTTTACTCTTCCGAGTACGTTGAATCGTACGTATATTAGCACTTATTTAACTTCTACAATATACGTCTACGGTTTGGAATAGAAATTTAACCAGTTCTCATATCACGTTTAACACCTTCCGTTGAGCCTACAACCAATAGCCGGCTCAAAATACAGCATGTCCTAAGAGTGTAGAACAAGTCCTGTGCATCAGTCGACAAGACTGGACCAAACAATATACATGTCACCTAATCACGTGAGGCAAATGAATGACGGACGAAACACCGGTTATCACAATGTTAGATTCCAGTGGACTAAGCGCTTTTCATAGACTCACTGTGAGCTCCTTCCCTCATATCCACTGGTAATATTTCCGGTTGCATACTTGTGAAGTACTTCTAGCACACTTTCGACTAAATGAGCCTAGGAGAAGGGGAAAGTGTCAATACTTTCAGGAAGCCTCATTTAACTGACCGGATGAATGAAGTTGTTTACCCGTTCCCAGTAGAAATCATCTTACAATATATTGAATTGTGCAGATCTTGTGCTTCTAGCAATGACGTGGGTGACAAACGTGAATTTCAGCCAAGAAGCAATCGCCGTATAGTGTGAAATTTAGAAATCTGCACATCCACATATTCTCGTGGTCAATTCAATCCGGATAATTCAGGTTGCTTCCTATTATTTGTATTTACTTACGTGTGAGTGGACAAACTCAGTGCATTCGGCTAGGTGGAAAGTAGTGATCGTTTGATGAATTGGCAAGGAAACCTTTATGGAGCGATTATTTCAACTCTACTAGTCTTACATTTTGGCGTCTCAGAATTGTTTGATGATAGCCATCAAGACCGAATTCATCTGAAAACGGATAAGCTGACCATGTTGTTAATTGTTGTTGTTTGACTAATGGTGCACAGATTGCAGCCCATAGAAGCCATTGCTCTCCTCAAAGACCCCAGTATCATTTCAATCACACTTGACCACATTCAAGCTGGAAATATAAAAACCGTCAACTTTTGGGTTTGGGCGGTACTGTGAGCGTTTAGAGTGAATAAAGGTTACATTTATGTTGAAATAATGGGTGATAATGGGTGAAATAATGGGTGAAATAATGGGTGGATTAAGTAGTGGGCGCTTCCACGTCAAGCACAAACCGACTGTCTACAGGTAACTATGGTAACGTCTATACGGAACTCACTGCTCTGATGTGTAGGGTAGAAGATTAGACAGACAACGGACTTCTTTGCGCTCACTAGTATGTCACCTTGGGCTTAGTCGTAGAGGACCTGGAATGTTGGATAGCAAGGATGGGTTCGTGTGGGGTGGTTGATTGCTATTTAGTCCTATCCAATTATCGAACTATTGCAATCAGTGGATTTTGGCGCCACAGAGAAAGGCTTACAATGCTCATGTGCACCCGAACTGGGTGCCAAACTTGCTCAGAACATCATCATCATCATCATAGACAGCAATACATCAGTGGTTAACACTAGTGCTTAACTGCCACACAACCATGCAGAAACAGCAAACCCTATATAGAAAGACCGAGAAGGAAAAAGAAGGGGACGGGAAGGGACCTAACTACTGAAAAAGACTACGTCCCTATTCAAACATTCAGCATCAAGGTGCCTACACCTTGCAAACAACACAACCGAACAAGCAAATAAAAGAACATGACAGGTTGTTGTTCTAGACACAGTAGACAATTGGGATATGGAATATATGCTGAGAATGAAATACAATCGAGATAGAGTTAAAGTGAAATTTGATTATGATCACTCAGGTATGAGACAGGCGAACTTTAACAGGCGGTGACCTGTTAGCACTGGTAGCATGTCTTGTGTCCCGTTCAAATATTTTCACGTCTACCGTTTCTGGAGGTTGGTAAGAGCCTCAGTCATTTATTCACTCATTCTTCTCCCAAACTCACATGCTGATGACATTGTCAACACTGATGTAACCAGTGAGTTTTTAGTTAGGCGGGTCGAAACGTTAGAGTTACGTTGCTTATATTCTGGACGATTCATCCAATTTTGCAGCCTTCCAGTGTATACGGGTATCGCATACCCACATGTTAACTCACATTTTCCAAGATAGTGTGGACCTATATAACCGTGGAATAGTCTGCTTGATGACGGTGCGTCCCAAATGAATTTAAATGGGCGTCAGTTTCGTTTCATACTGATCCCCACATCCATATAGACTCTTCCGTCAACACCTTTCAGAAAACAGACCACAACTCGAGTTTAGCTTCATTCACCGTTTGCATAGGAGCGTGGTTGTGCGGACAGATAAGCTATTCCTTTCGTGACTACTATGAACTTGATGGTGCAGTGGGCAACTTCTCAAGGATTTTGGCCACAGTTCGAATGACGGTAGTGATGAGCTCTTACGGGAGCAAAATGATAGATCTTAGCATCACCTGGACAGTAGTTCTATTCGTTGCCATGCCAGATGCTCAGAATTGAGTGTTCCAGACAGACAAATTGATTGTCAATAGTTGTGCTTTGTCCGCCGAACAACAACGATGGCTAGACTGCAATTGTTCTGAGTTGCGAATCATGTACGAAAGTCGAGGTGATCCAGTCGATAAAACAGGAGGTTATGGAGGCCTGTAGTCAAAGCTTTGTCTTGATGCTGAGTTGGTGAAAGCTGTCGTTTAAAATCCCGACAGTCAGGCCATTTCCTCAGTTAAGGTCTTCGGATGCTCTACCAATGATGTCCACGTTCAACCCCTAATACTCGTATCCTGTGTGATGCCGAGATGTTCAGGTTTTCTACCAGTGTTCAATATGTTTAACGACCACTGTTTGGACTGACCGGATCTCCACGCCCCAGTAATCCACTGCAACTCACTTTGATTACTTATGACTGGAACTCAGTTGTTGAATCACAGTTACTAACAATCATACTCATTATTCGCCTGATCAGGTAGGTGGTGCACAGTGCTATCATTGTCCCATCGCCATTGAGACTCAAAGTAGGTGTGGAATGGTGGATAACGACTCGAGATCAGTTTCACATCAGCTGCAATTTGCTCTTCAAAACTAGTTAACCCGGTTCGGTGTTTCACCACGGATTATATATTATTCCTTTTCGCACCGGAATATGTGCGATCATTCTGATGCAGATGCAATTCGGCTTCATTGAAACAACTTACGTGGAGCTCTGTTCGTGCTATTTAGTTTACGGGTTGTTGATCCGCTTCACTGTAGCAAACTATGGTGAAGCCATCAGGTGAGTGAAGCGCAGCAATGTATGAACCTTCTGGGTAAACATTTGGCTTTGGGGAGGGGGGTATAAATCATTTTTATATCTTCCGCAATGGTGTCTTGTGAAGGCAGTGTTCACTGGCGTTCGGGTATATTGGAGTATTGTGATTTTTCGAAATTTAAGTATTGACCCGACCACGTGGGTTTCTTATAGACGGTTCTTCTAACCGAGGCATTCTGTTGAACACTTATCGGCATATCAAGAAATGACGGGGTGTTGTTGACCTCAAATTCACGACTAACCTTCGGATTAGGATGAAAACTGTCCAGACGTTGCACTAGATTATCTATCATCTGTTTAGAATGACTGAAAATTAATGTCATCAATGTAACTCGTGTGATATGACAAGTTTTCTATCCCCGTAAATAGTTACTGCCCAATTTCAGCATGAGAAATCCTGCTAAAATGAGACCTAGTGGAATTCCTATGGATATTTCTTCTACTTGAAGATAAGACAGCTGCGGAAAACGAAACTGGTATTCTAAGTACAAAGCAGCAAAATTTCCCTCAGTAGCTCTGGAGAAAGGGGCAACGGGATGTGGCATTTCAACGAGCCCACAAATATAGTCAGTCTTTTCATGCAGCAGAACATTTGTGAACAACGACTGAATGTCTACAGAGCACATCATCTCGCCGGCAAGAGTGATGCTATGCAGGTCAGTGATCCACTCAAAAGAATCTTCAGTAGGGTGTGTCTGAAATTTTCGTTTCACCGGGGTTAAGTTATTGACTAGCCAGCGTGCTAATTTATGGTAAAGGGAGCTTGTCACTGCCAAAATTGGCCTAAGCGGCACCCCAGACTTTTGCGTCTCCGGTAGGCCATGAAGTTGTGTTGAAGATGCACAATGACTTAACAGACTTTTACGATACTTCATCAATAATCAACAACTGCAAGAACAGTTGAAGGTATCATCCTATACGAGCCTTTCTTTCGGCAAAATTGTCCACTCTCTACATTCGCCGAAACTTTGTTTGGTCATTCACCATTTCTGTACATACGCATTTTCGTCTAGAATAATGGTCCCATAATCCTTGTTAAGCTTAAGCATATCCACGTTTTTTAACACAAGTCCCCCTAACTAACTGCAGGTGTTGCCTCGTGATAGCATTCAGGCTATTAATTGGAGCCTAGACAAACCTATAAGCTATATCGGTGAAGTTAGTCTTTAACCGACCTAGGTTGTCAGCACTAGAGAGACAAACATCAGATAATTCATCAGCAAGATTCTCATATTGGGCTTCAAAAAAATACGATCAGGATTATGTGATAACCTTTGATAATCAAGACCCAAGGCTAACACTTTTATTTGCAACGTGTTCATAGAAATGTTCACACAGAAGGTTCACAGATGGGCACAGTAGACAAAAAGAATCACCCGAACAGGTATTCACTTCAAAGAAAAAGAGGGCCTATATAGAGCTGCATTTCAAGGGTGATTATATCATGCATCGAACAACACAGCGACTAAGAAATTCAGTCAAGTGAACGTTCGATGCAACCGAACTCCGTGTAGCCGCTCGGACCCAGAAGTTACCAGTGTCACTCCACATTGCTTGCCAATTTGTATGTATCTGTTGAGAAAGAACTGAGAGATGTTTGAGCTTCATAATGGAGGAACGTTTACCTAAATAGGTGCAGAAGTCCGTTCTGCCGGAGAGTGGCAATTTTACTGAAATGCGTAAATAGCCAGTTTCCTAGGTCGCTAAACCCTTTTTGACCACCGGTCACGCCATCGATCCATCTTGTGCATCCAAGATCTTATTACGTCATTCTAATCCACGTTTATTCCTGGGCGCTGGAGCAGTTGCAATCAATCGACTCAAACCAGCCTTCTTGGCTCAGAAACAGCTATTCGTGAACTTGACCCTTCCCTGTACTTAACGACTTATTCTAACCCGCCTATTGACTATCTAGTT
>QNGE01001553.1:81316-134819 GCA_008508345.1 Paragonimus westermani
AACCAAATCCCCAACTACTCATCAGTAATATTGGAATTAGTCATTTGCTCCAGATGAAACATTTTTCTCTAAAGGCTTTAAACCGTTTTCCGTGATTGCTTCACTGCATCACGTGCAGAGATCCACCTTGACATGGTTGTTGCTAGTATTCGATTTCAATTCACGCATACAGCACGGTAAATTTTGACGTGTTGAACTAATCCGCTCAATGTTGCGACAGGATACATTCGAAAAGCTCAACAGTCAGGTAAGGTATACGCAAGGGCATGTGTTCCATTTTTGATACTAGTCAGGTGTATAAAAAATAGATCCTCAGAAGTATGTTCATACGACCGAGTTTTACAAATTCGATGATACAGTTTTCCCACGAGCCCATGTTCATGTACGATTTGTACAAAGCGTTTAAAGGAGAAGTGCTAGAATATCCACAGGCTTTTTGGGAAAATTATCCCGGAGACAGACGCACCTTCCGGTCTGGTGAGTCAGACATCCAGAAAGCCTGTGTGATTTTCATTCTCGACTTCACTGGTAAATTTGATTTTGTGGTGAAGTTTGAGAAGATATGTGCACTTCTTTCATCTGGTCAAACGGTTCACACATACACCGAATAAACTTCCTACACCATTCCGTGTTATCTGTCAGACAGTGAACATACATGCTTTAGAGCTTTCGACAAGGCACTCAACACACTACCCTATAAAACCACCGCTATGTGGTAGCACGTTGCGTAGGTCGAATATTAGTCCTATTTTGATTTCTCTATTCCCATCCTTAGATTCCATCTTACATTTACATCCACATCCATTATAATCATTTTCGACCAAATTACTGATTGATGATTGATCACTGAAAATTTTGAGTAATTTTGACCGATGTCCAAGTTATAGCAGCTGGTTGTGTGCACCTATGAATACTACGAGAAAGTTGTGGGCCGTTGGCTCCCATCTGTCCGACTGTTTACATTTCATTTCGTCGATGTAGCTGAAGATGCCGAGCGAACATATGCCTTTGCATATATCTTACATGACGATCGTTATGTTCTTTATATCTTGCCATCTCGGTTTGTTAAGGATCTCGTGATCGATGTGAAGTTGTTGTGTCTGGTTGAGTCGATATATTGCAGGTGGGACTCTGTTAACTTCCACTTCTAGCGTGAAACGAAGTGGACCGCGTGTTAGCATAAAAGGCTGAATGTTGGTTTTTCGTTCGTCATTTTGATGCACAGTGACAGTTATCTCAGCAACCGCGCATTTGTGCAACCACTGAGTCGGTGTGAATCAGACAAATCAACCCGCCTGAAATTTCCCCTATTACTGCAACTTCCCTGGCCACAGCTCTCTCATAACCATCCTAAGTGCACAACACCACCTGGTATAAGTTGGACATTTGTCACAACTGCTCATAGCTGGCTTATTCCCGGTGACGTTTCAGTTGAATTCTTTCATAGAAAAGCAAGCCACTCGGGTTTCGCTCTTAATAGCCAATCAATAGTGGTGGGAAGTTGAACTCAGCTCACACTTTTACGTGAAAGCTATGTTGATCACTGTGCCATCCGCCTCACAGTGGGCACAAACAAACCGATGCAAATTCTGAGATAACTCTTTGTGTGTACCTAGCGCGGTCGCTCCAGGAGGAGACACTGCAACCCTCTTGCAAAATACAGTCAATGATCCCAAGGTTGGGGGTCACGGAAATCATTAAAACAGTGGAGAATGTGGTTGGAGTAAGTGGAACACCACTCACAACTGATCGCGTCTATCACATTCCGTGAACCTCCGTAGGAGTAAAACCGTACTGCCAACAACAGCTAAGGGGAAAGATACTCGAATATAACAGTTTGTTCTAGAAGGGGCTGATTGAAAAATCTGTGGTTGTAACAGAAGTACGACCGTACTATATATTAACGATTTAGCTGAAACGTTTATCGGAATGTGAAGCCTGCAATCAAGTATGAGCGACGCTCAACTTGATATTAACAATCAGTGGACCCTAACAGTGGGATGTAAAATCCAGTCAGCACTCGGCTCAATATTACCATTTTGTGGAGTCTGGTATTTGTTTTTGACGTCATCAGTTAATAATTATTCCTGTTAGTGTGAAATTTGCTTCGTGAGACGTTTTGACAAAGTCCCTTTAGTTTGAGAAGTCATCGAAGCCAACAGTTCACCATATCACCAATTTAGTTTCACTGGGAATATCCCAATATTTGAACTTTCATTCAAAAGCCTAGGGAACCCATATCGGCAAGCTTAGTGGACAGCGTTTTAAATATTTTGTAACGATGCTTGTCCATCAAGACTTCAGGTTGGTAAGATACTTTTTACAATTAATTTCCTCCCTAAAAGAGTTCAACGCTGACAAACTCCAAGTTTTTTTTATCAAAACAACCGATACTCATGGATGACGGTTGTAGTCTGTGTTTACTAAGCATGTCTGACGTGCAGTTACATTTTGACTGATTGGTTTTTAGAAGCCAGCCCTAGTTTTTGCGGCCCGGAAAACTGAAATTCCATGTCTCATCTGGACGGTTTAAGTCAACGGGTGCTTTTGGTTTTTCATCGAAGTCTTTACATTCAAAAGCAAAGACATTAATGTGGTTTGACGTAAAACAGCAGGCTTCCAGACACCGCGCGTTATCCGATTTTGCAGAAATGTAATATTTGGTTTCCGGGATAAAAAGTCGGTGTGTCAAGTTAAGTTTCATGAATGACTGCCATTTGATGGGTTACTGATACTGGACTGACGGTCGATGTAAAGGCTGTTTGTGTTGTAGTGCTTGACAGTTTTGTGTACGGTAACCGGTCGATCTACAGAACCATCTTTCTGAATGAACAACTTGAACCAAAATAATACCTCACACCATAAAATATGCCAACATTTAAAGTTAGAAGCAGGTAGCATGTATTTGTAAATGGGATATTTGGTCGAGGCACCGGACTTAGGCAGGTCTTCCGCTCCGCCCAGCAGATATGAGGACTTCAGCACGAACGGATCGCATGAATGAACATTCATAGTCAGCTACAAATGACGCTTCGGGCGTCGTTTGGATAATAACTATATGTTGCACCATCCATTTAATCTGGGTTGAGCAGCGCAAACGACGAACTTCGTTTTCAGTAACGGTACTTCTGCCAAGGACCGCCGATAACGGTCAAGTTTCACCGGTTTCTCGATGCCACCCAGACCTGGGAACCGGATTATCTAGGTGGATGCACCTCGGAGACCTTGATTTCGATTGTTCAAACTCTGTCGTAGTGAATGAAAGATACAGTCGTTTATGCGAGTTCGTTCCGATGAATGACGGAGTTGCTATTGGTGTCTTTAAGACTTCACTCATACTTTTGGTGGAATATTTTGGGTGCTCATCGCTATTTGCCTAATTTCAATCCTCGAGTTTTTAGCTCACACGAAGTGAGCTGCATTCACAAAGTTCAGGATTTGACGCGTAGATTGTTCCGATCTCTGCAAGTTGTCAAATATTTTCACACTAACGATAAAAGTTCAGAGTTGAGTTTGAGAAACAGCCAAACCTCAATAACTTCGACTGTTAGCTTTTTCGCCGGCCATGTCTATGACCACATAGGTGTCGTACTTCCGACTAACTAACAATAAAACCAGTCCTCAAAGGGACTACTTTACATAGCTTAAATGATTATTACGGGCACTTTTTATATTCTGGAGTGGAAGTAATCGAAATTCTTATTTATACTGGTGACACAATTAATAAAAAAGCATTTGATGCTTCCAGTGATAGAACCGGGTTATGCATCGCTCAATGATGTGAGCTTGGTTACTCACAACGGACATATCAAAGCATGTGTCACAACCCACACACCATGAAGACATTGCCAGTGGGACTAATAGAAAGTGAAAAGCTGTGTTGCCGAATGCATCATTCCGAACTCATTTAAATTAATGTAGCGTTACATTATTATGGTCAATGCAGAATAGGGCACAATTCTATCCTCTGTAATCTGCTGTTAAGAAGCGTTTAGGTGTGAGTCCTCTAAAATCTCTGAAATATGAGCAAAAATGATTGGGCTTAATGATTTTTTGCATTTTTGTTGGATAGATCGACTGACAAGCTCGAATTCCCTTGAGTAAGACGGTACTGCGCTCATCACTTGCAAAATGATACGCATATACATGCAAAATTATCAGCTTACCAAAGTGTTTAATGGACTGGTCCAATATTCGGATACTCATAACTTGAATACTGCTCATCCTTGCTCGTACTTATCACACTCAGACGCAAATTTGACGAGACAGTCTGAAAAGCGACAGTGGACTCTGAGTTCATATGTTTAGATGGACCGGGATTTGCAATTTGGTTCTTGTACTTGTGGAGCAGGCAGGATTAGAAATGTCCTCAATGCCCTTCCCTTATCTGCTGCTAAAAACGTGCTTTCTGGCGTATAGAATTTACATAAAGGCAGTCCAAACGTGGACAAGTGAAGCCATGTTGAAGGATTCTGAATGTTGGGCTTTGTAAACAAATGACAACTCGTCACTGCCCATGGGTAACAGCCAGCTTTCAACATACGCTGTGAATGTTCGAAACATCATCATCAAATTTAAGTCAAAAATGTTTATGGGTAATATATGTGATAATATTTAGTCTTACAGAGCTGAGCAATAATTGTTCTGCTGATTCCTGTCATTAATCCTGCCTTCAATATTCAGTACTTTAGCTCAACTCACTGAACTTATTAGACTAACCTAACAGTGCGTTAGTCCTTGTCGAATAACCAAGTTGGCCTAAAAATTGACAGATTGACTGGTCTTGTGACGTTTCTGTAACAATTTAGAAATATAAGCAGATTACCCCTCAGAACTACGCAACACCTGAGCACCAACATTTAGAAAAGGTTAATGAAATGTGATATTGATTTTCTCGAAGTACACTGTTCAAACGGTCATAAGGGGCCGTTTTCTGGCACAGTATGGTATGAACTATGTTCAGTTAGTTCAATGAAGATAACAACCTTAATCTACCTGAGAAACCCTGATCACAGAGTGATTCAGTTTATTTTCCCTTCAAAATGATCGGGCGAACTAGACACCACTTACAACAGTGTTGTGGTTGAGCGTTTGGATATGATCATCCGACCATGCCTACTGTCAGGTTAGTGGCGCTGATTAACATGCTGGTCTGAAAACCACAAGGACAGGAGTCCCAATTCCGGTCCGGAAGAGGATATGCGCTACTGGTGAGATCCGTAAGACAGAAGCTGAAGCACAGTGTTTCGTTTCGAAGTAGGTTAGTCTTAAAGCTTATGTGAATGCAAGGGCTTCGATTAAGTGTGAATGGCGTCCACTTTGAGGTGTACCCTTGGTCGGTATGACCTTAACCACTAAAACATGGTTTCGGTTATCACTAGGGGAAATTGAAGCTCCAACGGCGACTGTCTAGTTAGGACTGCTGTTCGATACTTATGATGTATACGGTCATCTGAATGAAAGGCTAGTAAGCCGTATATACCTATCGGATAAAAATCAACAGTTCACAACATGAAACAAACAGTTTTTGAGCTTAATTTAACAGAACACGCAGTGCCCGCACACTGAGTAAGCCAGTAGCCCCCCACAGTGTACTGAATGAAACTGGCCTATTCGAAAAGGCTAACCTCTCGAGTGCAAGTGAAAACCCAGATTGCGAAATGATAACGTCTCATAGTTCACGGTCGTTTGTACCACAAAGAAAGTCGACATATGAGGTCGGAAATGCAGCCTACGAAAAATGAGTATAAACTAAAAAAGGAACGGAAAATAAGGCTTCTCGGAAGCCTGGCCCATTCTCAGGATGTAGTGAATAAGACTGACATATGATTCTGGTAACTGCTGAGCTCAGCGGATTTATTCTAAGTTACCCTATGCTTTTGACAAACTAGCTGGCTGTGATTCGAATTCTACTCTCCCCAGACCAAGACAACCGGTAAAACTGGTGCGGTTAATGTCCACATTCTTTTACGAGTAGATCAGCATGTTGCTCTGGTGAGCATTCTCTGTAGTCCGTGTGTGATACGCTTCTGAAGTGCATCTCTACGATCTTTGCGTTGGCACTTACTTAGATTCGCTGAGGGACAGTTCTATGGATCGATTGATCATTTGGAGGATCCTGGTAACTACGATATGGAAATTCGAGATCAAGTTAGAGTGAGTATTTCAATAAAAACTGGAGCCGCCTCATGACTGCTCAAATGAATCCCAAGTAAGTGATCATGTGCGTGCCTTCATACTTAGCACTCCAAGCAAACTCAACCAACATGAACCAAAGAGACCACCTATTTGTCACATTTGCATCCATCCCAACGTTAAACGATTCACATGCTGTCAACAACATCTCCCACAATACTGCCTACAACCCTTTGAGACAAACTAAGCACTGTTGTTGATATAAACTTACAACTCGTTCGACTTACTCCAAAGGGAAACGGCTACGTGACACGCTGTGTCCATGCACGAACCATCTTCAATAGAGACAAGCCATCATAATCATTCGCCTCTCGCGAAATCCACATAGCCAGTTGCACATTTAAACACAAACAACATTGAGCCTTATGAAGGCCATCCGGATTTTTAAAGTGATCACTTTTCTGCCAGCTGTCGATAGCCGGTTGCTCTAGAATGATCGTCTTGTCTGAGACCATATTGTTTTTCGTGCCGGCTCTGCTTTATCATATGTTCAGAAAGCACTTGCTAGCGAACGCAAATTACTCAGTCGGAAATTGCGCAGCAAGTGCATGTGGAACGTCTTTCAGACGTTACTTGCAGGTGAACCACTCAGGTCATAACAATGGAGTGATTCAGATAAGCATTGATTAGAAATCTCAACAGGTATGCAAACCTCTCGAGAGGTAGTCTGTTCCAGTAAAGCGCGAAGATACGGCAGGAGTGGATTTCTTCTCTGTTAACAGAACTCACACGTTGAATGATCCCCTAGACTGCAAAAAACATAAGTGACACTGAAAACTGGAACGATTCTTGTGAATTCTCCGTATGAAGAGCTTCTAGCGAACCAGAGAGACGGAAGATGCTTTTTTTTATCGGACAGCAACCAGATAACATTTGCCCTGATCACTGGGTGCACTGGCAATCAAAAAGGTGTCAGTGAGACTATATGTGAAAAAGGGGGCTCATGATTTTACGGCTGGCGCGGTGAGTTGAGAGATGGGCTGAGCACTTTGTGGAGGAGTTCAACTGGTCTGATCCAGCCTATGCAGTTTTGGATAGTGGAGAATGTACGGTTAATTATGACGTACTCGACAACCATCTATCAGAATACAAAGTGGTCTTGGAGATTGAATCAACATAACGTAATAAAGTTGCAGATACGAACCTTCTTTTTCCAAGTCTCTACAAAAGTTCCGGTGAGTTTGTTGTCCGGACTGACCACACTCTTCCTTTCCATGTACAAGGTTGAAGAGGTCTCTAGTGGCGGCTGCCTGTTACTACTTTTTCCCATTGTGATAAAAGTTGTCAGGACACTAAGTGATAGCCACGGAGGTATCTGTCTTGTCTCTACCCTTTCCAAGCCTCTCACCGTTCTTATAATGCTGTAGATTTGGAAACACAGAAAGAACGATATGAGAAAAAATGGGTGAACCCCCGGACACGTATATTTGGAGGTTATGACTGCTTTCGTCTCAGCTACTTGACGTAGACTCGAGAGCTTTCTACATCGGGAGAATTCCTGGTGAAGTGCGTCAACCGGCTGAAGTCGTTGTATCCCCGTCGTGAGTGCACAAAACATACTCATGAACAATTGTATCAAAAGCTCAACACTTCATGTGATCTTCGAGAAAAGCGTTCGATTTTCACTTCTCTTCCCGAATTTAAGATGGACGCTATTCACAGAGGTATTCTGTGTGTCGCTCCTGGTACCTATGCTGAAAGCTGCTTTGCCCATTTCATCTGCTAAGAGCCTGTAGATCATGCTAAACCGATTAAGTGGTATGTCTGATTTGTATGGTGTGCACTTTACGGCTCCAAATCACAGCGTGTTTTTACAAGGTTAGGTTGGCATTGGCACTAGGTTTGTCATTGCTGGCAGACTCCTTGAGATTGTTAATCATTACACTAACTTGAGTAGTCACTTTATCAGATAAGGTGTTCACAAGGACAGGGAAATCATGTAGTTTACTCATTAAACTTTGTCAGTAGTGGCACCGCAACAATGTTCACATGTCTTTCAATGCAGGCTGCGACAACACGTGAGTGTGGTCAGGTTTGCTCTGTGGATAGGGAACATGACCCATCACAACTGACGATGCATCCAGAGTCTAGGTATACGACCGTCGTTTTCTACATCGATCAGCCAATATCAAGTGGACTGACTGTTCGATAAACCGGACGGTTTGTCAGCGAGTACTTGGGAAGTGTGCAAATTGGTAACTGCTGACCGAGATAACGAAAACGCGATATCGTCGCTTGTTGAACCACCTAATCTGTACGTGCCACAAAGGAGCTTTAAATGTCCCAAAGGGAGCACGTGGGCTCCAGGACAGTGCAGTGTCTGTTGTGTGCGTTGTTTGTGACGCGTAGACATTTCCGATACAAGATAACCATGGATTAACCCCGAGGAAAGTGTACCAATGACCGCACCGATCATCGGCTCCAACTGACAAGAAGGTGCACTGTGTAGGTTGAACGGTTGGATTGTACTTGAAAGGGGTGTACTCCCACTCGGTTCCTCGGCCCCAGCAACGACAGGCGGGCGCCTCAAAGGTTTATTTGGTCTCCAGACCACTGGCTAAATAAATCTGCCAAACCAGGTCCGCCTACCTTGTAATTTTATTATTGCGCTGCATCTGTTGCGACGTCACGTTGGGTTCACTGGGCCTTGTGAATGGATGGATTCCATGCGAGTGATATAGGAACCGAACTACGACTCGTCAAAAGTCTCACGTTTACCGCAAACTGAGTGCCTATTCACTCGAGATTGTCGGCTATGTTTTTGGTCACCGGAAGTTTCGAAAGATACCAGGTCAAACGTTTTCCTTGACGTCGGATGTCTAACAACTTCACAGTTATAGACCTGCTTCAACCATGACATTTTTATCGATTTCTTACCACTATTCGCTAACTCAACTGTCGGCAAACAACTCTGCTTCCTTGCTGTGTTATACTGCATAACACCAATTTGTTTTATCCCCATCTGTTTTGTTGAATAATTATTTACTTGCTGAACTCATGAATATAATTTTGGTAAACAGAAAAAGGTGCCTCAGTTACTGCTCACGAGCGAGGCCATAGTGATAACGCTAGGGCAGCGACTATCAAGATGATACCTTTGCTTGATTGATGATAACACCCAACTGCCCCTCTACCACCGTTCTAGCTTGCCACCCTTAACTTCCGAAGAACAATGCAGATAGGTCAACTGTGAAGATAATCGGTAGTAATCTCTAATACTCGCTGTATCACCATAATCCATAGTCCGATAGACAAACAGAGCTACAACCGTGTAAATGAAAGAGTTAGGATACTAAACCCATGGCTTCAATCACTAAATAGTTAATATGGCAAGCGTGATGGCAGATAGCTAACTGTTAATGCAAAGAAACTAGTGGTGTGTGTATATCAGAACAGATACCGCGGCCGTAGTCCTATATTTATTGCCTCTTTGAGCAATAAATTATGGCGTCATCATCTTACATAAATATTCATTCGCATATTGCGGTTAAATGGAATTGGCCAAATGAAGATATGGTGCGCGTTTGTACGTTTCCTAAAAATGGCGGCTACCAACACGATGGACGTGCAACCTGAAGTGCTCTGTGGTTTTTTACCACACAAACTTATCGATACAGTTTTTTGGATATCCCTGTTTTACTTTGTGCATATGAAAGAGAGAGGAAACATATTTACTAATGGATGTACAACGAAGAACGTCATTGAGAATGTCTGAAAACAGTACCAAAACATTTCGTTTGGTTGAAATGCCCCACTGAATAGGTGTTTCGTGCGCCGTAAAATTTCAGCCAACCGACAAATAACTTACTAAGAAGTGGGTATGTTCTGACCATCTTCAGAAAATTTAAAACTCATTTCACCGGTGATTCAATTGCTTACTTTGTCATTGAGGAGATTATCTCAGACTTCTAGTTTCTAGACTACTACTGACCAATTGCAACGGAGAACTTACATGTTACAGTTTACAACGCCTAAAATTTATATGGAATATGGCGAATCAGAGCATACCGTCTGCGAAGAAACCAGTCCACTTCATCCCATTACGATGCTACAGCAACGCTACGGCGGGTGCCATATGAACTACATGCAGACAGCAAAATAGTGCTTCAAGCCGCTCAAACAAACAACAGGAAAATTTAAATTTACTTGACGGCACCGACGAAGGATATCAACAACAAAGCGTAAAATCCACATAAGGCACACCCCTACTTATCAACATCACCGTGTTTTCAGACTGATTCATCACTTTCATTATGACCTTAGCAGTTAGGTACAGTTGTTTGAACCGCACGAACGAGACAATTTCTCAACAACTGGAACTTTGTGACAGTCAAGGAAGTATTATCTCTCTGACGGTGATCTTATTCGTGTATACATCTTGTTCCGTTTAGTTCATTTTGTAAAATGAAACGCATGAATCAGCTTACTCATCATGACTATTATGTCACCCATGTCATCCGTGTGACATTTCATAAACTGTCAATAACAGAATATAATTTGGGAACAGAGGTTTTAAAAAACTGCATGTCGCTCAGAGATGATTCTGTCTTTGATATTATCTTTGCTTGCAATCTTACTTTGGTAATGCGACAAATATGCTTCTATTCTCCCGAGCAAGTCTTCAAGTTTCCGTCTCTTTTCAGCTGAAGAAACCTCTGAAAATTTGAGTGTCGTTTGGGTGTAGCTCTTATGTAAATATCATGGGTAAGTTTGTACGGTTTAGCTTGTGTGAAGTGTACACAACGTCGAATGATGGGTTTTGCAATCTCGGCTAGGTTGTGAACATGACAGTAAGGAAAAATGGCACGACCAATGATTTTTTAACACGCTATTACCGCAAAATGTTCAATGATTACGCAAGTGATAGAACCGTCTCTTTTACTATTTATTCATAGATTACACAAATAGAAGTACAAGGCACGTGTTAACGGTTCAACTCGAGAACATTTACGATCGATTACTTGCTATGTTGGGAATAAGTTCATTGTTAGAACATCGATTTGAATGACCGAAGAAAATTAGTTGAATCCGCGTAATAAACGCAAACTAAACATATTAGTCATTTCGTGGGTGATACTATAATGTAGAAATTGGAAGTTTAAACCAATAAAAGTAATATTAACGCGTGAGAGTTGTCATTAAATAGACCGGTGGTTATTCGAAGTGTTAAAGTGAAATTACTGGAAATAATTAAGATTAATATCTGCTGAGAGAACACTTTATTGTGTTCCACGTATTTAACGCAAGGGTTGTCAACAGGTTCATGTTGAGCGGATCTCACGATAAATGGCAAAAATTCACAACTTTTTAATTCTCGGCGGACCTCAAAATGATGTACGTGAAGATTTCAAATTCCCGTAGAATATGAGATAATAATCAAGAAGTCCGTTATTTCTTGTCAAGTTTCAAGCTCATTTTTTCATTGTTGTCGTGATGCACATCTCAGTTATGATGTCCAAGTATGCTTTCAATATAATAAGTGACTGAGCTTTCAAGCTTATGTCCTGTGACCTTGCCTCAAACTAACCGAGTATCCTTTGTGGCTAGGAGGAATATTAATTTCAGTTAGCCGGATACCTTGTATTAACGTTAGAGTTGCTTTTTCCTTGTCTTTCAGTAGCGCGAAATTTTGATTTTACTTGCTGACTGACTGTATCAAGTTCAATTCTACGTTGCTCACGTAGGTTCAAAATTTACCATTACCTGTAACTCCAAAATATACTGACCTTCATCATTATGCACAGTACTCATTATCCACTACTTTCAGAATCAAACTGCTGCTTCTCACTACCATTTAAAAACCGCAAGGTTGCAACCTTCTTCTTGAGCACGAAAAAGCTTTTGCTTTGGAAACAGCTTCATCAATAAACGTGTTGTAACGATTGAACCGTCTTTGAGCAGATCGTAGGCAAGTAACTAATGTGAAATTCTGAACAAAAACTGCTTGAAGTTCTTGCGCGCTGTTAAAAGACGGTTTGATCGTTACAATACTCACCTAGGACAGTCAGTATCTACGGTAAACTTCTCTTGCGTGTGCCGATCGACTGTCCGCAGGTCTGTTGACAAGTCGAACAGAACACCCAAGGTTCTTCTCGCGTGACGCAAACCAAAAAAGCAAGCAGATTGTACAACAACCTGGAGACCAATAAAACAACAAGTAGAGTCAAGTATGTTAGGTCAGTTCATAAAATTAAGACTTAATTTTAAACGAAATGATTAACCACAAAACTTGGCTATTTGTAAACAGATGAGAACTAACCAGCAAATTCGGCAACCGCAAGATGTATCAGCTGCTTATACGTCTGACCTGAAATTATGGGTTCTCAGCAGCTTGTGATTATTACCGGGATATTTCGTTTTCTTGTTCCAACTGGATAAAACATCTAGTCGTCTTAGTATTTATCCAGACGAATCACGACGTTACTAGTAGTAAACTTTGGTCTTAACATTCGAACCACAACGATTTCTTAATGCACAAAGATATTGAAAGTGGTCCATTAGTCTAACATCACATGGATAATTCGATGGGAAGTAAAATATAATCAGAGTACATTGGACAGTTGCGTTCCTGTTGAAAACTTGTTTTGGTCAGTTCATAGCTGTGACTACGTTGACCATACACGTTTGCTTGCCATGTCGTCAAACAATTAAATTGCAGCCATGAACGCCATTTGGTGATTGTTTTTCGGGAAAGAGTTAAATTGGTGTCAAAGCGATTATCTAAGGTGTAATTTTTCCGAACTATTTCGGAAGGCGAACAATCAGATTTAGGTGATTTGAAGTAAAAGGACATTAGTTTGTGAAAATTATTGAAAGCCGTAGCCTACCAAGGTAACAAAAAGTGGGAAAATGTTGAGAAAATCACTGTCGTGCAACTCATTGTGCTGTGATTCCCTATATATTGGTTTTTCATTTCCTAACGTCCAGTCCAGTTAACAGTGACTACACTTTAAGAACGCAAAATATTTGGCCTATATCTCGCCATTACGAAGCGGGCTGTCAGAACCGCCATTCGCCAAACTGTTTAACTGCACTCTACTTGACAGTGGTTCAGAGAAATGCAATAAAACAATTGTTGTCCCCGTTTTAGGAAAAGCAATTAATAAAAAACCTAACAATTATAGGATATTTAGCGTTCATGTGTGCTTTTCTAGGACGTGCGATAAACTTCTGAGCAGATCTTTTCACGGTTTCAAGAACACTGCCTTTCCTAAAAAGTTTTAGTTTCTCCCGTTTGTGACAGTACAGCGTCTTGCCTGCAGTCATACTTTTGACTTTGGGGAAAGAATGACAGAGAAGATATGAGGTGTTCCTAAGTTGTCACAGCCCACTTGTATCATTGATCACTACTATGGGCAAAGGCTTCGAGATTATGAAGAACAACCATCACACATCAATTGTAACACTGTATCCCCAGGAGAAAAACTCGAGGATTTGCGACCCAACAATTGCAGACGCAATTCAAATAAGCGGAAGTTAGACGTGAATTGTTACAGGCGTCAGAATGTAAAACGTTGCTTTCTTCAATGCACGTTAAATGTGGTGAACTTAGCAGTCGCACTTTTTATTTAAAAAGTCCGAGCTAAAGTATATATACTTCAAGTGTCAGTTACCGCTAGAAAGATCACGAGGTTTCACAACGTAACGTAATCAAAGGTGACCATTTTGTTTACTTTCATTTTGATGGATTTACTGTTAAATGTGCGTACCTAGCTGTCGCTGAGTACGCTGAACCACTGAATCCGTTTACTTCGAAAACCACGAGTCAGAATTGACTGAGAAGACGATACTACAAAAATATTTTAAAAAATAACCCATTGTTTCTCGATAGCTTTTCTGTATTAGTAATAACCCATCTATATAATCATATACCTCATGTGAAAACAGCATATTCGTGTTCAATTTATGCGAAGAGAGCACGTTTGTACAATGAACAAACCACGACTAGATATTATAAGAAAGAAAAACACAACTAAAATCCTCTTTTATGGCATGTAATATGACAACTTAGTCTTCTGCTCAGACCATAATATTAAGTGATGCAATCCCTGGAACACGATGGTGAATTATGTGTATGACACAAATCATTAGTCAACATCACTATGGAACTTTTTTCTATCTTTGATGCAAATGTGTGCATCCAAGTATGTTGAATCAATGACGCTATCTCAAGTCTTACGAAGACAAATTTATCACAATCAGTGACAGCTATACACTTGAAACATCAACGTTGTACTTCGGCACTTGCTGTTTTTGAGCTGCTCGATAACCAATGGGTTTCTCATTTTCGAATATCTCACACCTTAGATAAGCTGGACTGAAGGGCAAGAGACTTTAATGTATTTACTTGTTGATGGATGTCCCTGTACTGGGCATTCAGCTTACTTCTGTTCAAACTCCTTTCGGTAACACAGCTCCTCACAGAACGTTGCGACCACGGTGGTTTCTGTAATCGATAAGGATCCGCCATTTGGGGGGATGCAAAACGTTACCTGTTTCATGGCATCGCTTTTGCCACAGGGCATCCATATGTTTCAGAAGCATATAATCACAAAATGATTTTATGTAACTGAGCTTCACGAAGGTTCAGGTACGTCGTTTCAGGCGTATTGGTTGTGTTTTGATAGTTATTTAGAAATCTGGATTATATAATCACCTATAGTTTATAGTTAGTACTTCAAATGTTTGCCCAGGTGACTGAAGAGACTTGTGTTACTTCAGCGGCAACCGCGTTTAAAGTCATTCGCCAGATTTAAGAGCCAACGATATAGTGGATGATGCTGTCCATGGAAACGTTTGATTTAAGCTTAGTGCTCAGAAGGACTCGAACATTGCGAATTTTTACAGTCAACTAAAAATGTCTAAGTTCTTGTAGACTAAGTCCGACTTCTTCTGCACGAAATAAGTCATAGTAACCAGAAGGCAGCTGTCCGCGGAAAATAACTTTTTTAAGCTCATGCACGATTAATGTTCGATGAATAATTTTCTCCCTCATGTATTCATCTCGACTTCTTCCCTTGTAAACGGCTTGTTAACCGGCACTGTCGAATCGCCCATAGCTAGTGCAGTAGGTTTGAAGTATCTCTCCACTTTACTCGGGAACAGTCAGGTGGAAACACGTCTACACACAGTGACGCAGCGTGGGGAAAATACGGTACAAATAGTGGAGTGCACTTTGGCAAGAAATGGAGCCTTTCAAATTTGAATTGGTCAGTGGGGGCTCTGTTGACGTAGGATTATTTTTAAATGCAAATTAATGTTTGTATCCAGTGTGGCGTTGAAGCATAAACCACCTTTGTTGAATTTTTGAACAATCTATGTACCATCCCCAGTCTTGGAGGATTACACTAGTATTCACTGTATTAGGAGTGAATTATCTGATTTTGATTGCAAGCCTCTTCTATATTTTAATCCACGCAATTTCACGCATGCTAACTTCAGCTCGGTATGATAAGAAGAAATGTTAGTTTGGACTAACTGTTTCGCCAGCTCTTCCGATTAGCCTTGACCTACCAATCATTAGCGCCTTTGAGAGTGATAACACTAATGGCAACTAATCAAAAGGTGATAACAAGAATCACCGGGTCTCTGTTATGTTTCCGTTGAATGGGCATTTTCAACTGTTGTGCTCGCAGGAGATTTAATAGCCAGTTGCATTTATTAGTACACTCTTTGGAGCAAGTCAAATGGTATAATTCTTTGGTGTGATTTTCGAATTCAAAAGCTCTAACTAACATTTATCCAGAATGCAGAAATTATGAGACCGACTGTATCATAAACTGCTAGTGAACCTGGTAATACTGAGAGTAACCGACAGTTTTGGTAACCTACATATTCAATGAAGATTGCAATACTATTGAGTAGTTCCGCAGAGGTGAAAATTTAGAAGAGACCCAGATGGAAAATCAGGACTTCGGCTGGATTCATATCAGCGGCAGCAACAGCGCACACAAGTGCGACAATGCTGTTCCGGCTGAGCAACGATGCCATCAAACAAGCCAGATCAACTGTCCAGGCAGAATTTCTTGAGCATTTCACATTTTAATAGATCGACAGAATATGAACCCTGTTTTACTGTCTGTGAACTGTTTAACTGCTTTAAAGCTCTTTCACGAATCGCTAAGCATATAAATGGCAGTGAAATGTGACAGGGAACGGTGAACTCACTAGTACCGTTTCTTCTGGAGGGATCAAACCAGCTGAATATCCACTGTTGACACTTGAAACAACCAGATATGAACGATAGACTACCTCGCGGATATGCAAAAAGCGGCCCCTATTAGTGGATGTTTTAATGTACTGAATATTTCCCAGGTTTGAAACATGCTTACAGTGGCTTGTGGTTCATGGACTATTGCCCACGACTGTGTTAGTAACAGAAGAAAGGCTAAAGACTGTGGCGTAACTGAAAACATCAAACAACGGTCAGACGAGTATCCTGAGTCATAGTATAATCCCATAACATACCAGCCAAAAAAATGCAATCAGGAATCTTCGTCAAGACGAACGAAGTATGAGAGCGAAGACTAAAGAAACGAGACTCTTTGCGGAACGTTTCGGTCATAAGTTTATACCTTCAAAGAAATTCGATGGATCGAAAACAGACGGGTAGTGGATGTTTAGACAACTGGTCAAAAACGGAGGCTTGTTTCCGCTACCATAAAACCTGTCTAGCTGGCCGCTTGAACATGTTCCACTATTTAAGTGATCAAGTTCCGTTTGGTTTTTTGAACTAATGAGTACAGTGGTGACCTCGATACTTGGGCTAAGGATTTTGGTAGACGACAGAATTATGGAATATTTCACAGTTCCCAGTTGCAGAGCACAATACAACGTTCAGGTGACTACCAGATTTAGTTTCAGGACAGCCCGCTCGACCAGAACACGCGTTGCTGGTGCACGGTAATTTGGATACGATAGACATTTTAGTAGCGGATTGCATACCAAAACGCACAGAAATTTTCTCTGCTTTGCTGGTTGCGTATACTGAGGATATTCATTTCTCATTGCGTTCAAACTTTATGCAATGTTATGAATGATTTTCTACACACAGCAGGTCAAACTCTTACATTCTTGACCTCAACCCAACATAACGCTTGAGCGCTCTCATAACCACCCGTGTGGTCGAGAAATTGGAAAGCTTTTAAGTAAGGCGGATAGTAAACATTTATCTTAAAAGTGTTTGGTAATGAGCAACTGCACGTAATTTTAGTGTCACAAGTTGGGGATTAGCAAACGCAACGACTGGAATCAACTTTCCAGCGGTCTTCTTTTGAACTGGACGCTTATGTGGCAAGCACATATGTAGACTGGTGAAGTTTTGGATGACATTAAGTTGTATACCTCTAACAACCGACTAATGAAAGATCAAATTAATGATACACGATGCTTTTAAGATGAAAGTGTTGTCCTTTGTGAACCGTCGTCATCATCCAGTTGGTCAAGTAATTCAAAGTGATCGATATGCTTTGTAGAAAAGTAAGCTGAGCACGAATTCGTTCACACACTCGGTGGTAATCAGGTACTTGTTTTGTAATGAGTTATTGCAGAATCCTGTGGACCTCCAGTGTTCATTGAAAGCAGGAATATTTATCACACAGCCAAAATTGGTGAACAGCACTCGAGAACATTAAAACCTCGATACCCATCCTCCTAGGGAGGTAAAATCAATAGGTTAGTCTGTTAAGTTCTGACACATGAATCACATTTTGCGTCTTGCATAAAGTAGATTGCAGTTTTGTGTACTTACTCTGAAACCCATCTAGGGTATCTTCTAATGAGTACCGGAAGTTCATCCATTCCGTAATTCATACTTGATCTCTCGAGTTCACCCGGATAAACAAAACCGCTTATTAAGAAGGAGGGAAACGCTTATCGATGGTATGGAATTCCAAGGACAGATTGGTAAACCGTGACCTCACATCAATTTGTTGGGTGGAAAAAAATTACTGGTAGATATTGTAATGACAACAAAACAGGTGACTTTCGCATTCTCCATAAAAACAACCGGTCATGATTAACTTCATTTATGAGTTTGTATCTGATGATCTGGAAGGCTTCAGTTAACATTTTTTGTTAATAACGATGGAACGTTTTGAGTTTATGACGCTACGGTTAAACCGCCTATTCGGGTAAGAACATTCAAGTCGTGTCACACCAATGACCTTCCACTCAACCCAGTCGGCCGAACGTAATCCGGTGGAAGACCTTTGAGATCACATACGGATTGCACTCAAAAGCTTCGGAAACAGTGACTAACTGGTATTTGAGCTCGGCGTTTTTCGAATACGTGAAAGCTGTGCAGCAAACATCGACGGCGGTCAACGTGAAGTAGGAGAGAGAGAGACCGCAATAACGATGGGCTATCTCGGTATTGTGAGGCAACAAAGAAAATGTCCTACTCGGGTGGAATTACTCCTACTTACTCAATGGTTTACGAGCCTTCCCATAAGTGTATGTTATTGGGAAGCAATAACAGTCTGATTTTCGGAGGTCACGTAAGTTATGGCCAGTCAAACAACGACAACGGAAGTTGAGTAATGCTACCGAACGTAACCGAATCACACGGTACAATACGAACATGAAAGTGATTTTACAGTGCTTTGTAATTGTGGTATTGATAGTTGATGGATGGTAAATACGGCGTAATCAACAATTGCACACGATTTCCCTGAAAAGTGGACTGATATCCACTGGTATCTAGGACACTCCCCCAAGTTATCGTGTAGAAACAGGCTGAGTCTGAATTACGAGGGTTTTATGATGAATCCAGAAACATAGTTTCAGGCGCTAAGTCCAAAAAGAATATATCTGATTGTGCTGCTATCCACTTCTCGATGTTAGCGGTCGATTACCTGGAAACTCTCAATTCGCAAAAATGTTAAACCACCACAGAAATGTTATGCAAACTCAGGTATTAGTTCTTCTGGACAAAGAATCAAATATAACTCAATGCTTTTCCAGACAGTTCGTGTAGTATGCATTGCTAAACAATCGCGGAATTTCATTATGGTCCATGAATCTGGAATGAATTAATGAAAATATTGAAGTTTTACTATCAGCTTTCTCTTTAGAAACCAGATTTGTGCCGAAAAATTGAAATAATTGCATCCGATCACATTTGAATTTTCGATAGAAAAATGTATAGCTGGTTGTTTCTAACAGCTATACGCTCCTTCGCTGTACTCAACTGGACTAACTACACGTGGCATTTACCATATTACTTAATTTAAGGAGATATTCTTTATGCATTCTGTCATACTCAGCTTGAACTGGATTTTTGTCGAGGTATATCATCAGTTATTTCTTGGCAGAAATCTAAGATTTTTATCTAGATACTCCGGAAACACTTGCATGGAGTAAGTCTGAAATATGAGAAAGTTAGATTGAATCGGACGTTGTATAAGGTCAGCTTAGAATAGGCTGATGTGAACGACCAACAACAATGTGTCCAGGTCCAGATTAAGATAAGCACAACTGTTGCAATCACATAATAAAAAGAACTGGTTATCGTGTCACTTAGTGAAATGTATATCTCTAACTAGTGGAATGTTGACATGTATTACTATGGTTGCATTGCTGCGACCCTAGTTGGGCCACCTCTGGGTGGTACATAACCCATGGTAGATCAATGATAAATAGCTGAGATGAATAAACTGTCTTATAAGGAAGTTGCACTTCGTTCAGAAAATTGTTAATCCATATTCAGCGATCGTATAAGACAAGTTAGTAGAATAAAATCATTGCAAACACATTCAACTGCAAATTATAGCACTTATCCCATGAAGACAACATTTTTCTCTCAAGGTTTCGAGTTAATTTGCCCACATTCTATCTGTCCTGTTTTCATTCCACCATGCGTTGATGTGATGCAAGTTATGTCTGAAATAATCGGGTTTCTTGAACATCTCCGACAAACGTAGATGTTGTGAAGAACGGAACGGTTCTAGCAGGCCCAGATTACTCATCCCGAATGGCTTATAAACGCAAAAGTACTCTTCCGATCAGCTACACGGTGACTGTTATCAACAACAGAAGTCGTTAAAATTACTTCACTGATACAGTCTCTATTTTCCTGAGCGTAAACTAGACAAACAGACCTACTCAGCACTATTCATTAGGTCTTTAAGGTTACAAGAGATATACGTGATTCTTATGTGAAATACACAGTCCACAGAAAGGTACGGTGATGTTGGTGACATACTTGTCTGCAGTGAGCAGCATGTCTGTTGGTGTCAAGTTATCCGTGCTCGGTTAGATTTCAGAAGACTGGGAAATGTGGCTAACAAAGGTTAAATTATTGAGCGAACTATATTCACACCCAAGGACCACTGGTACTCAACCCCTAACTGAAGGCAGATGGGTGAAGGTATTTTATTTGGCTGGACGAGCGCATGTTCCACGTTTTATTGTAGGTTTTTATGGACACACCCGTTAAGATATCTATTTTAATTGTGTTTCATCAATACATGGTAATGTGTCTAATAGGTTCTTCGGAGGTATACATTATCACCAACCTCCTACCGTATGCTCTGATTCTCATGGTGCAGAATATTTACCGTTCTGTGATTAGCTCTGATTTCAACATGTGAGTTACGCATATTTGATATAACTGAGAGTGACTGACGAGAGTTAACGTTGACAGGTGTTTTGAAAATTGACTCACGTGATCCATGTTTGAATAGGTAAAAGCGGTTCGTACCAACCCTTCACCACCCGTGGCCAAGTACCTTAAAATACCTGAAGGGTGAACGACAAGCTAAAGTTACGTGGAGGATTTTTGTACTACATATATGCTTTATTTTATTTTATTGACCGACCTACTTGAGCTAACTTGTCCACTGCCACATACATATCGAGTACCCTTTGGTGTACTAACAACAATTAATTAAGATATCCCAAAAACGCCATTTATAAACAAAGAACTTAATTATATATGATTATGCAAAGTTTTGGAAGCATCTTGACCTTGTCTACTACATAAATGATAAGTTATTATTGGTGGACGGAATGAATGAACACGAAGAATGTTTGCGCCCCAGCTGTGCTCACACTAAATACAGGTAATTTGTTAGTCGCTATGGTAACCAACAGTGTCCTACTACGAAAAGGGATCAGAGCCAGTTGGTTTTCCACTTTAAAATTTTATGCGGGGCGGCGGTCCCACTGTGTGAATACCAACGTCCGGTACACGGCAAAAATTTTTGGCAAGTCGCATAGATTTTTCCGAAAGCTACTTTATCACTTTCCAACACAATGTATGGCTGGAAAGTCTATTTCATTGCGAAGGCCGCGATCAAATGCGAGTGATGTTTAACTTGAAAACAAACCAAATCCTCAACTCTTCATCAGTCACAATGTATGGTTGTCAGTACTTAGTTTTTCGCATGTTTCTTTCACAAACCACGGAAAGCGTCGCCTGTTTGAACATAATACGAGACTTTTTACCACCGAAAATTTCCACCATGTTCATTTATCCGAACCATTTTTAATACCAACTATTCTGGTGTAGAAGCAGTTGAGTTTTTGATACGGTTTTCCAGCACAAAAAGAACTGAATGGCTTTTATTCTTGGAAAGGAGCAGTTGTCACCCGTTAGTTAGCTCGGACAACAACCACTGCACACATTCAAAAACATACCTAATTTCAAAGTACAAATTAGCGGGACATGGCAATCGAACTACAATTCTTACTAGACCGTTTTAAAGAAGAAGGGTTGGAACAAAAAGCTCTTTATGGCAAATTATCAGTTATTATAAAGGTCACCACATGTCAAACTGATCTATTAGGTGGTAAAATTCAATCATTTGTACATCTCACTGGACAAGAATATAATAATGTTTCGTTATACATGGCATGGGGGTGATTTTGTATGAGTTGCTGAAGGTGCAAACGCTTTAAAGTTGGCCGATTCAACTGCAGCCAACAATTCCATACAAAGTGGGTCGCAGGAGGGCAGTGAAAATTACAAACAGGATGAAATGCTTCATCAGTATCAACTCGGTGGTTATCGCCCCGGAAAAGTAAGTTGGTTTCACTGACAAGTGAAGTCTACTGCCCAGTTTTATAACACAGCTCACAGTAATTCGCACAGAAACCGGCATACATTTCAGCATAACTACGTTCTCAGGTAGTGTTCGGTCACGGGCGGTAATTAATTTTCCATTTTCGACTTAGACCTAGGTCTGGGGGCTACCTGGTTGTGCAGAGTAGCGATATCTCTTACCGGCTTATTTCTGGCTGCTGGAATTGAAGGAATATTTCCGTGAAAAAATGGTATATCACCGGTAAACACTCGTTCGCCTATTTGTTTTCTAAGGGTACCTCAGCTAAATCATTTAAATCAGCCCCAAAGCTGTGATTACTATGAATTCTGCCGCTTCACTGGCGAAGTATCTAATCGAACCTTACTTCAGCTTACCAGTTGTCGAAGTTAAAATCAGTGTTCCCATTTGAATCCTGATGAAACTGTTTCGAATTTATTTGAAATATGTGAAGTTTTTTTATTCTACCCATGAGCTGAAAGGACGTAGGGTTTCACATAACTGAACGCCTGCAAAATTTATAACTTGCTTGAGATTCCAGTTGAAACAAACAATGACAACTGATAAACAACTTGTTTTTAACTCCGCTTAGTTAATACTGTTTTTGTAGTTCTAAATATGTAATTAATGTGTCCACACGGGCAAAATTTTAAATGTCCTTCCAACTTGAATTTCGAAAGTATTTATACTAACACTGTTGTTTATCCATACTTTAGTAGATTAATTCATTCGCTCATACACCCGTTCGTCATTCTCCGTAAAAACAAATGAGGCTAATCTGCTTGCGGTTGGTTTCACTCGCCAGTAGTCAAGTGGATGACAGCTGGTTTAACATCGCTGGGTTTTGTCAACATCACTAGAAAGTAAAACTGGCGCCCATGGATAAATAAATCCATCTTCATCCAAATAAATTTGGACGGAGTGTAGAAACTTCTGGTGCAAATTTTACCTTTCGAGCATATCTTGCAGCATCTGATCACGTATATAATGCAGTGTGTTTTAAAAACAGTGTCCAGTGGGAACTGCGAAGCAAAAAGTATGACAGAAAAACTGTTTTTCACGTTTTATCATCAGATCAGTACTACTATATACGCTTGTTGAATGTGGGTCTTATCTGGTTTCAATTCAAAACAGTAAGCGAACAGCGGCCGCTGACCACTGCTGAATGATCACCAACTGATTACGAAATCCAAATCTCGGTTGGCACACGAAATTCACGTAACCTATGCAGTTACTATTGGCAAAGATCACGCAACCCGATAGGTGCTACTGCCACAGCGAATCGGAGAACCGTTCCGACCTTTGTTTCTTGACGAATTCAGAAAGTTTGTTCCTGAATCAGTTGAAATTAATACGCCCACCTGTGTCTAGCACTGCGTGACGTGTCCGTTTTGACCGCATTCACATACTATGGATTCGACGACAGCTCAACGGACACAAATTAGAATGTGATCATTGACTCGATTGCTTAACTAATGCTCCAGTCCACCTATGCAAGTTACCCAGTACTCACGGGAAATTTCTAACTTTTGTAAGGTTTAGTAATGAAGTGTAGTGGTGTTTTGAGCTGAAGTTCTTGGATGCTGTTAATTGAAAATCCCCTTAGAATTCTTGAAAAACAAAGTTTTAGCAAACAGACTGTTTCCGATCAATTCTCTTTGGCTGGTACAATTATATAAAATTGAGTGACGAGTTCGAATGTTATTGATCAGGGATTAGTAAAAGGAAATTGTGAATGGCCAAACAATTAACAATACTTTGCTATGGTTAGAAACGCAAAAGAAGTCGGTCCCAGTAAGCCAGTGGTAATTATGCTGGGAAAACCGGAAGAGGACTAATTGCTTCACGGGTGGGACTGCCGTGTTTGGCCAAGGAAGCGTTAGGATTTGAACAAACTGCTTATGCACACACAGATCCGAATGACGTAGTCGAATTACGACCGCCTCGGCCATCGACAAGATGTAGCATTTGGTCTTTCGCAATAAAATGACCGGCACCCGATGGACGGTACGAAATGCTGTCTTATTGTCTGTGTTGCCCCCGAGTGAAGCCAAGCGTGGTAATGTTCACGGATTCATTCAGAGAAACGTCTGGTAGTGAGACTTGTGTATGGTAAATTACAGGAAAAGTCAAATAAGTGGATCAAAAAAAGGCAATACTATTAGGCCAGTCATCCTTCAAATTAAGTGGAACCGCCTGTTTTGAGTGGAATGTGACAAAAGAGCTAGCAGAATAATAAGCTGTGTTGGTAGTATTAGCGATTTGACGTGATGTCAACTCTGCCGCTGCGTCACCCTTGAATGGTAAGGGTGAGCAGACGTTCTTCTTATCGGCAATATCCACTAAGAGTCACAGTTGTTTATCCTGTATTTTGCTGGTGATGAACCATTCTGGGTAGGCGTTAATACTGGAAATTCCCTGAAAAGTCTTTACTTCCTCCTTTGTCGTGCCATCTGTACAAATCCCCTCCGCTCTGCTCTTCAGACAATCTGTCAGATCACTTTTGAGACTGATCAGTACGTGGTTATGGAATTACAGGTATTGACAAGTCTGTTTTTTCATAAATGTGCCTGCCGTACTGAACCGTCTGGTCTACGTGTCAGTGCCACGTCAAGAAAGGACATTCGCCTATTGATGTCTCCTTCTAAAGTGAAGTTATTGTTGTTATGGGCCTTGGTGAAAAAATTTCTTAGTTTCTGAAATTCTGCTGGACAGTCCATTATGCAAAAGATATCGGATATAAATCATTGGTAATGGATGGTTTCTTTAATAGCATCATTTATATTGTTGTCTTCAAGCACGCCGATGAAAATGTCGGCAAGAACTGGTCCCAGTGGAAGGGCCATAGCAACATCATCAAACTGACGATGTAGTTCCCCATTGAACTGAAATTATATATTGCTTGTGCAGAACAACAATAATTCTTTAAGGTCTTCAACAGGCAATCCACCTTTAATTTGGTGGTTTTCGGTATGGTCATAAAAATTGATGGTTTCTGTCACTGGTAATTTAGTAAACAACGAAGATACACCAAGAGACAGCATTTTCTTGTCCGTTACTTTATGATTTGCCGAAGAGTCCACGAATTCGGAATTATCTTGTAAATTGTGTTTGATAATTTCTTCCCTCGCTGGTTCCAGAATTTTTACTAGTCACTCCGCAGTCGTATAGTATGGGAAGCTGCACACGTCAAATATCGGTCTGAGTGGTATTCGGTCCTTGCGTATCTTAGGCAGGCCGTATAACCGCGAAGTCGAGATCCTGTCAGACGTATACGATCAAATACAGGTGCTAATGGAATCAGTCTGTTTTATTATGTGCTACATGCTTGATAATTTCTTTTCGATTGCTAAGGTCTTATCTTCACCAAACTTTTCAGTGCGGACTTTCGTTCCATCCAACAGTAAGTTTGACCTTGTGCCAACGTAACTGGCTCCATCTAGCAGAACAATCCCTGCTGTTTTATCAGGCTCGGATATTATAACCATGCTGACTTTTTCCATTAACTCGCTTCAAGAGGCTATGCTGACCGGGAACTTGGTCATTCCAGGTTTAACCACGTAAGACAAGTCAAGCGGGAACAGCCACACAGAAAGCAATTATGCTTATATGTCGCATTAGCGGCTGCATGGAGGTACTTCGGAAATAAGATACGATCCTATGGACATACGGCAGAACTACTTTTACAGTTGCGGCACCGTGGCCTTCCGAATCAAGAGGAAGAGAGTTTGAAGAGGTACCCCCAAACAAAGAGCACTCCTGTCGTCCACTGGTTGATCACGACCACCGGCAGTTTATCTTGTAGGGCTGGAAAGCCCGTACCTAAACTGGTTTGGTGTAGACTACAACTCCTACACCACATGGAGTAATTATCGCGATGAACCGTCACTGCTCTCATGCAGACCAAAGCATGCCCCCGGAAGCAGGTGCCGACAACACCATTAAGTGAAGAGATTACGTGGCAAAAGTTGATGGCAAGAATGTGGTCGCCTCCACAACCGTTGACCGCATCAATTATCTGGTGATAGGTAGACAGCACGGCGCAGCCATCGAATCGTGGCCGTGCACCTGCGACCCGATCGATATAACTTTCCTACTTCTGCAGGTGTTTATGGTCCAATTTTGTATCACACTGATAATATTTGCGAACTAGTCCCATAGTCAGCTTCATGTCACAATCCGGTTGACACACTTGAATGATCTATGGTTTGCTGGGTGCGATTAACGCGCGGTAGTGATTGGAAAACATTACAGTGTTGCAATCGATGAGAATCGTGGTCACCTGTTCCACCTGTGCGTTAATCACGATTTGGTTGCTGAAAACAGCTGATTCGAACTAGCGGTGATCAGTGTCACGACCTGAACTAAAGCATAACCGTGCGGCAGTGAGGCTTTAACGAAATGCACATCACGTAATTGGTACCTACCACTAAATATTGCACAGATCATTGGCTACTTGGGACCAGTTTTCTCAGACCTGTTTGTAAGAACGTTCTTTGTGACCCTTCCGGACAGCGGTGAAAGTTTAAGGTTAAAAGATTACAAGAATCAAAGACTAAGAGGATAGTTCTGCCAACCGCTGTCGATTATCCAAAAGACGTTTCTGTAGTCAATAACCTTGACAGTACATGGAAAATTATGGAAAAGTTCACGTCAACAGCTGTCAGGCAGACAGGCATTCACTTCTAGAAACACCCAAAGTGGTTTAATGGCAACAACACATCCACTTCGAGCGTGATATAGGTGATGAATCCGGCATCAATCGCTTCTACAATGGACTCAAATAATGAAGGACAGTCGATGCACAAATCAAAGTGGGCTGATATAGGAATACTCTGAACGAAGATAACCCAAGAAGTTTTACGATTGGCTTGAGGGGACTTTTAGCCTTTCTGTTCAATCGATTAAAGGGTTGATTCATGAGGATTCTGATTTTTTTCACACTCAACTGGAGGAACCATGGAGATCTGCAACAAGCAGCTCAGTAAACTACTCCACCGGCCTGCTGCCTATGGTAAGGTATCAAAGACGGCCATTGAAAAACTGTACACGGAAATGCTTCAGATGGAGGTGCACCACCGGGGAAATTTCCGAAACGTGGTGGCTCTGTTTTGAAACGTGCTTTACTGTAGTAACTTAATTCTGACCGGGAATAAGAAACGGTAATTAGGGATGCCTTCACCAAACATTTGTTTGGAGATAGGAACATCAGTTACCAGAGGATCGATCTCCAAATATGCGTTGGAAGGATGTCAGTAGGAAACATGCTCAGCTGACTCGGTGCAGAAGTTTGGGTATCAGTTTTTCTGTAGGGTAGTGTGAATTTCGGGCGAGATGCTGTAATATCGAAATGGTGTTCGCTGCCCAATAGATTCAGAAGTAGTTTTGTGAAAACAACCATCCACTATATCCTTTTGTCGATTTCATCAAAGCTTTTGATCCATTGAGTCCAGGGGCGTTGTAGTTGGTGCCTGGTAAGTCTGGATTTTCGGGTGTGTTTATCAGTTTAGTTAGATTGGTGTCTGTGTGTATGGAAACGGGGGTGCAAAGTGTGGATCGACCAGATGATTTTGACATTGCCATTGGTGTGAAGCAGGGTTGTGTCCTAGCCCCAACTCTGTTTAGTTTATAAATGACAACGATATCAACAGTTGCTGTTCAAGCATTGGAGGACGATGTTGTAGTTGGTTGCCGTAAGAATGGCCGCCTAATGAGTATTCATTGTTTCGCCGCCCCAAGTGAGCTACTAATTGGACAGTGCGCATGATATTGTTTGCGGGTGATAATGGGCTAAGTGCATAAAGTGTGGATGAACTTCAAGAAATGGCCAAGACCCACGCGACCGCAACATCCAAAGCTTTTACGGATAGCGACACGGATAAGACAATTTAGTTCTTCCAGCTCTCTCCAAGCGCAGCTACTGTGTCTGCAACTGGAGTTCGCCTCACTAGAGCTGGTGTAGATAGCCGCACGGAATACTTCTATTTGGACAGTAATTCATATGTGGACCATGAGTTTTGGGTTCATGTGACGAAGAATAGAGCTGCTTTCCAGCTCCTGACGGAAGTATCTGTCTTAAGAGGGAAGCTGATCTACTTTCTCATTGCTCAACGGTGATGTTTACGCTGTTGTGGACAGTAAAACGTTGACAATTTACCAAAGGAATGCTCCGTATTTGGGCCGCTCTTGTCTGGGGTATTAGGCGGTTGGACGTGGTTTCTAACACTGCAGCACTTTGCCAGGCAGACACGCATTGGACGGAAACCATGTTGGTGCACAGTCAGTTTTTTTCATAGGACAGGTCCGGTGGATGGGCGACTAACAAATTTCAGAGCAGCTGCTTTTAAAGCAGGTAAAGCAAACGATAAGTGGGTGATCAAAAACTGAAACATCAAGGTGATATCCGAGTTAGTCTATTGCATTTTGATAGTGATTTTAGATCTTGGGAGAGTTTTGCCGTTAGTCGTGAGGTCTGTAGGACTACGATCCAGGAGGGTATCTGTGAGTCCGGCAGGTGGTCCTCCAACAAACCGAGTGACAAAAATATTTCTGTATATTCGGAGTCAGTTTTGTAAGCTTTTAGCAAACACTACAAAACAGGAATACTTGTAATTTATTGTCCAGTTCAATCCAATTCAGCAGGTTTTAACAAGTTCTATTTTTTGGTTCAGTTCAGATGTTAAGCCACCTAACTTTAACTTGGATGTCTTATTACCACAAGGATGAATTACATTTTAAGCAGACCCAAACAACGCAGCAGTTCATCAAAAGCTGCTCTCAAGAACCCACACCCCTTTGAACGGAGAGACGACGTCGATCCTAATAATATTTTATGAAAACAATAAGCTTTATTTTTAAGCTATTCTTCGGGTTTGAACGTATACCTTGTACTGACATCCAACCTGATCAAACTCGAATGGTTGCATCAATAACAGAACCAAATGCCCATTTTCTTATCTAGGTGTCTAATCGATCAGGAGCTTAGGATGTCACTTTTGGCGGCTCTCGAGAAATAATACAGTCAGACTGTTGAATAAACCTGTCATGTTTTGCGCATGAGTAACTGCAGCAAAACGATCAGAACTCACGGAAATGTGTCAGAGGTGAATATTGCGTCCCATCAATAATTTAGAAGATTTCAACTGTCACGTTTGATACGGAAGAAAGTTGTCACGAACTATTTGGGGCACAGAGTCTTATGTAGACTTCGTCACGCATTTGGCCGCAATACTCTAAACAGCACTGATATCAAAGCGTCTGACTAGTTCCCCACAATTCTGGAGACAAAGCTTCACGGGATGGTTCGGTGAAAAAATGCAGTAAGGAAAATGTTGAGCTAGCTTTTGGCTTCCTATTTTTTAGTAACGTCATGGCTCATCCTGGAATGTTGAGTGGTGAGAGAGAAAACAACCAACGAAGATATATTGAGCCTACATGAGCCTGCTTTCATGTTGTGTGCCGGCTATCTGCCAGAAATGGACGACGAAACTGATATACTTTTACAGGGCAAATACCACAATCTTTTCCGCTCGGACACAACGGTATTTCTGGTTGTCTCAGCAGTATTACTCAAGCGGCATTTGGCTTCGAGTTATCAAGCACCCAGACAATTTTGGATCACTACGAGGGTAATAAACAATCTTCATCAAAATGTAAATAATAAAAGGTTCGTTCTGGTTAACGGCAGAGCTGATTCAAATGTTTGCCTCAAAAGTATACAGTTATATTACCGGTCCCTAGTTATGTTATCTAAGATTCTACTGAGGGAAGTAGAGGTTACTTAACAAATTCACGTGAAGCAGTTATTGTACAAGGGAAATTCGCACAAGTGGTGATCAAAGAGTCCTCACGGGAAAATTTCAGTTGTGGTCGGTGCCTAAGGTTCCATGGTATGTAGATTTTATCCTCCATTAACAAGCGAGTTGTGGCGAATATGCATTCAGTTCACATTTGCAACCAGTGTGCTCGTGTTCACACCGAACTCCCGGTCAACGAGAATGGTTTCGTTTTGCGTATTGTGCATTTCCGTCCGATCGTTTACCTGTTTGTCTGATATAGGCTGCGATCGACATATGCTGTTGCCACTTCGTACCCCTCTGTCAGTTTCTCCTCGCCGATGGCTTAGTGGACCTACCACAGTTCATCCATTTTGGGCTTTGGCAACCTCCACAGTTACACTGAATTTTACTGGATGTCGAGTTCATTATCTCTAACTTCTTCTCTATGTATAAAATAGTCACGCTCACGCCTACTAGGGTGCTAGTGGTTCGATATTACTCCATTGACGTTCATCACCTTGAGTGTTCTCCGCAAGTCGTGATGGCGAAGTGTCTGTTTCATCTACTTCCAAGACAGAATTCGTCTGGCCCTGATAAGTTTACTGGTCCACAACGATTCATTTTCAAGTAATGTCCTCTCTCAAACTGCCATCAGTTTTTCCAAAACCTGTTGTTACAGCTGTTGTAGTACATTTGGCAATTGTAGCCACTCGTCTTCTCTAATTAAACAGACGTCTACAAAAACTTCGGTCCGACTGCTGTAAACAAGCACAAACCAGAAAAGCCAATTTGGTATGTAAACCTTCTCCACTATCTAAACAACTCAGAGCCCTTTTTTGAATTAATTATCATTATCGCCAGTTAATTCAGTAAGTTTTCAACCGAACTGCACACCGGTGAGTCTGTAGATGATACAGTAAGTTGTGAGCATAAAATCCACCTATCCCTTCACATTCCGTGAAACCTCCCGGCTTGGATACGTGGGTTCCGTTCTGCAGTGATTCTTAGCTATACTCCAGATGGAGACAAGACGTTATTAGTACAGAGCCCAACAGTTTTTCTGTTTGATCAATCATCCGGGTGACCTCCATCCACCGTGTAAAATGACTCTTTGTTACCAATATATGACGATTTCACACCAACAAACTGATCTACAGAGACGGAACAACATTGAAATATAAGTTGTAGCAAGTGAATTCAAGCAACACAAATTCAACAGTGAGAATTATCAGGCCTACTTCGTGTTACTTATATAAACTTATTCCATGCTTATTTAGTAATCCTAAAACGATCAAGACAATTATCTTATTTAGCATACGGACCTTTTACGTTGTATTTCGTCGCCCGTATTTCAACACGTGTCATCGTATACACATAACAGGAAGTGACGTGATGCGCCCAGTCTATCAAACTAGAGTGAATCGTAAGCACTGACTGTTCCCTGACTGACTGTCATATACCCATAACCAATAGCCACATTTTCTTAAACGGCCGTTGTAAACACACAGTGACTGTCACCAACTTTAGGCTGACGGTCACCGACTCCTGAGTGACAGAAAGTAAGAAAGAACAAGAACCAACAGAGCGCTACAAAACTTGAACTAAGCGCGATTAAAAAGTTATAGAACTAGGGTGGATATACAGTACTGTTACATACGATGTGACGTCTGGGGCTGAAAGGAAACAGGACGTTAAACAGTTTTCGGGTCAGAATTGCACTATGAGATGGGCAACGAGGTCAGAGAAGCTGGTATTCTGACAGTCAGTAGTATATACCAGCGCGGTTATCAGGTAGGGTCAATGACGAAGAAGAGTAGGTCACAGCAAAAAAATCAAATGAATCGCCATTGAAAAAATCGGCCCAGCAAGCAGGAAGTGATGAGTGGACTTCCACCATTGGAATTGTCAGCGGAAAAGAGTGAACTGGGCAGTATTGCATAGGACGTTCAAATGAAAGCCTTGCCCAATCGTGGACTGGAATTAAGTTTGGTGAAGGGAATGCACCAGCAGCCTACAGAAATTGTGAATTGGACAGTCCAGACCTTGTTTTCTTCGAAGAATTTTCATTACAATTGCAATCAGTCAACCGTTCTCTCAACCGTTTATTCCGTATTATGTTTTAAGTAGACTCCTTGTGGAGCAGGTTTGCTACAATACCGTGGTTAAGGCTACACCCGAAAACAACCTACCAGTCCATCATCTTCGGATGTCGTGGTATTAATTTTCATACTGATGTTTCGAAACAAACTGCGTTAGTCGTATAATTAGATAATTGTTGAAAGGGACCCGTAAAAATAACCCAATTTTTATTAGATTCGTTAGTTTAAACTCAACCTTAGATGTTGTTGTTACACAATGATTCGATAATATTTTTCGCGCCGCCAAAGCATTCGGAGTTGTCTACGAAGTTGTCAATGCTACCGGTCTCAAACCGGTCACCAGATCGCACATGAATGTAACAATGAAAGTGTCAATGAATTGTCTCCAAGTGGAATTGTTCCACGGATAGTGCGAGCAAAGTTAGACATTAATCACCATTGCCTTAAAACCTTTATTTAATCTCAACTTAATTGCGGCCTGATTAGTAGAAATTTCATTCAAGTCCACCCCGGTTGTGGAGTCCACGACAGTGTCTTTTGCCAAAGAGGTTGCGGAAACCGTCTATTTTTGGGGCAGCCTGTTGTTTGGCATGTTTTGTCCAAGTTTGTCAAGGGTGCGTCGCTGAATGTATCTGAATATATTATGACTGGCGAGGTGGAGAGAGGTGAATTGCAAGACACGCCCCAACTACATTACTATACTGCTAGTGGTAGCCACGTTATTCTCCGATTCCAGATAAATACTTTCGTCCGCGTAACAGGGCGTCTACGTGCGGCTCTGGGAGACCTCACTAACTCTGAGTAAGTTTCAATTTTCGATATTATGAATGACCTTGAATGCCGCTTCACGTTAACCAGGCGTCCTGAGTTCAAAATGAGACGCCTAATCAATGGCGATTGCTCTTTCCGTCGAGTTATTTGTGCAGTGCCACAATGGTTGAATTTCATTTAGTAATAGGTTCAGTCTATGATGGAATATGCTTGACTACTCACTCACGTAACCCTCTCTTTCTCTTCTCACTGGCTGCTCAGATACCCTTAAGAAAGTGAATAAATATGTTTCGGATTGGCATACAGAGGCAGTGTGTCCTCCACTGATGAAATTTGCTTTCGAATCGTTTGGCTTTAGTTTCAGTTGTCCAAGTTCATGATACTTTCATCTTCACAAGTTAACAGCAAAACAATGTTCGGTGCTGGGACCGTTCAGATCATCAGAGGTTTTTGATGTTTCATTGACGCCCTTGTGGTAGTTGTTTGTTCGATTTATTAACTCAAGGTTAGCAGTTCAGTCAGTAGAGTATCTGACTGATATTTTTTGGGCATAACCAAAAATTATGTAAACTATACAAATTTGGGATAGATAGCCCCATCATTTTGGTAATGTAATAATCGTGTTCAGATTAAAAACTACTGCACATTTGTCTGACTGCTGTACTGGCTCCCGCTTCTTTTACTCCGTCTTTCTCCGTCCTTCACCGATAACAATCAACACTTTTTGATAAGAACTCGAAGCACTAGTGAGACCAAGCACCTTTGGGGTTACACAGATCCTATGGAGAATGTTGTGGTGTGTTGTGATTTGCGTTGCAGTACACAAATGACGATACGCAACAAGATATTCCAGGTAATATACCAATCTAGCTTTCCGTGAGCTCCTGTGGGATAATCAGTAGCTTAAAAGAGCCTGGTGGGATATATAGAACAACGAAACAATCGACGGAAACAGTCAACAATTGGACTTTGTACTATGGGAAGGACCGCTATCACATCTAAGACAAACACACTGTTCAACTGAAAGTGTTATGTTCAGAGTATCAGAAGAGTACCTTTTAATAATACGTGATCTTGAAAATTCCACATGCATAATAACATGCCAAATGTTCTACTTTTCGGAGTGATAAGAATAGAAGAATTGCTGACAACTTACGATATTTCTCTCTGCATTATTGATGAAATAGTACAAAAAATCTTTTTTTTTGCATCCTCATGAAACACTGCAAGATCGCCACTGGATACGAGTTATTTGTCATCGGCTCGTAAACAGTCGACGTTAGGTATCACAAAGACAGTACTGCGGTGTTCATTCGTTTCGTCAAACTTCGACAAACGTCCAGCAGACTTTGTGTTGCTTTATTGTACATTTAGATAGCACGTCTGTAACGCCTCTTAAGAAGTACGGGAAGGGATTGTTTGTAACATTGTCAAGTTCGCTTTAGTGAAAATACTCCGGCATAGTTAATCTATTAAAACTCGTTTTTCAGTCAACAGAGTTCCGCAAACATTTCCGAGAAAAACCTATTTCGTTTCAAAGCCCCATACGTCTATCACTACAAGATGAAACATATTTTACTGCAGTCTGCTGACCGACTCTATTGTTTTTTTTGATGACAACTGTAATAAGAATACGTCAAAAGGTCGCTTGACGAGCCATAACTACGCAAGAGCTGCGCTTGTAATTTATTTTCGGACTGAGATAGTAAACGCTCTCTTTTTAGAAACCAGCGTTTTTCCTTCGTAGTCTGCTTGGGTATCGGCCCTTCGGGGTTAGAACTGCGCGTGAAACATTATTGTGTCGTAGGAATCGGTCCAGCTCAATTGTGTTCGCTAGGTCGTTCCGTGATATAACATCTTCGTAGGGATCGTTACAGCTCGATTGAATTCGCTCGGTCGTCCGCGTTATAACATTACACGTTTCAGAAACTAGTGACATCTGCAGACAAAAGACAGAAAATAGAAACGAAATGCACTTTCGTAAAATTCGACTGCTAGATAGTACACAGACAAGATGATTCGGATTTATTTCGCCGTAATCTGAAAATAACTGACTAGCTAATTGTGGTTACAAATCATTGATCTGATATTGGATGATACATAAACGAATGAAGAACTCACATTTGGTCTCAGCTTTCGCATCCAGATAAACTTCACAGCCAGCCTCTTTCGAAAAGAAGCACTAAACTTGAGTTTCACTCTCATTAGAGTTCGCTCGTCAGTAGTGCATATCGTTGCCGCGTCGAGGATTCGAACTCCGGCCATTATGATGAGATCAAGTGTAATACTTCTGTGCTCCAGTCCTGAATCCGTGACCCAGCTGGTGGATCGCCTGTTACGTTTAGGTGAGTTATTTCTATAGTTAACTCGAATCCAGCAACAGCACAGATGCTTCCCAACCGTGCCTCATGAATGAACCAACCTACAATATTAACCACTGCTGGCAGAAATAAATTTACTGTTCCAAGTAGTGATACTGATCTGCACGTGATATACGAAGCACACATATAACTCATCCAAATTTAAAGTGTTGAAGGTAGAGACATGAAAACCTCGTGTAAACTTTGTTTACCGCTTCCTTTATTTTCTGCAAAAACGATGTATTCTGAATTCGGTGATTGGAAAGTCAGACATATTGTTGAAGTTCCCTCTGATGAGTAAAACTAATGGGTTATGAGATTAAGCGCAAACCACTCCCGAACAAAAGAATCCATGGAGACCGTCCAAACTTTTGTTAGCCATACGCCCATCACTGTGCATGAAATAATTAAGAACATTCACGAACTGAGACCACGTCACAAGCGAGTTGCTTTTCAAAGTTGAAACTGATAACGTACCACATAGCGTGCTCTAACCAATAGAAAGTGAACCAGTTGTACAAAACGGTACTAATACAGTTAACATTGATACAGATTTAAATCAAGAAAAAGCAAAGGTTTGTCAGTGAGATACTCACAACCTTCAGCCAGTTAAACAATAGAATCAAAAGGAACACGCAGTCCAAAAGGTAACAGCTTACATTAACAGTCAGGTTCCGTTTTCGATGGCCAACCTGTTGGGAAGTGCATCACAAAAGCCTATGCGATCAAAAAAGAAGCTGCGTGTTTAAGCAAACTTTCTGTAGAAAATGTTGACCTGCATTGCAAAGGACAACATTTCTAGATCAGTCATTCAATAATATTGACGATAATAAATGGAATGGATTAAATGTATGCTAAGATGTCAGTATATCAGAGTTGTGCAGAAGCATCACACACACGTAGTCAGAATAAATCGTTTGTCTAGTGGTATCAATTAGACATGTGACAACAAAAGAGAAGTCGTATATCGTCACATAAAATTCGGTGATAACGATTACTTTAAAGAGTAAAAATAAACCGTACGCATATTTCTAGGAGGTAAATAAAAACAAGTGTATTTGCTTCACGCCATTCTTTTAACTGAGGTGATCAAGGATCGTTCCCAATTCACTGAGAACTTGTGCTCAAAAGCCCTTGTAAAAATTCATTGAAACTTTCCTCAGACTATTAATTCTTATTGGACAACTTTCCGGTAAAGTTCGATTAGACCGATGTCTTCAATCTACGCTTAGCTCTTTGCTTCAGTTCTATTAAAGTGAATGTGTTGAACGAAAATGCTTAGTCGGGACTTACAACATTTCACAAGTGCCTGATTAACAAAACCACTGTAGTACATCGTTACAGTACAGCTGAGCTAATAATAGTCACTAACCGTGTTAGAAACAACTGTGTACCGCAGACAAAAACGTGGATATACTGAGATTCAGTAATTCGTTCGCCGCTTACTACCAGTTGATTTTTCAGTCTTAGTGAATCGGTGGCTATATTAGACGACTCAACAACTTGCAAACGAGACAATCAAGTGAAGATGGCCTTCAACAAGACGTCTGATTCTCATTGGCTCTAAGGATTCACTTTACAATAAAAAGTAGTTTTAAAGACTGTCGGAATGCGCGAATGTTGATCAGGATAGAGCTGAACCGTCAAAAAGGTCAGGGTGGATACGAAAGACCCAAGATGTTAAACCGAGTACTATCGGAACTTCTGTAAGCAATGTTATAGTACTGGCTACCCAAGATTGTCAAGTAGTGAAGAACACCGCGGACAAGTTCCACAACAGCTCTCACTTTTATATGCGTTATCACTTCTTGACGCCCATAAAAATTCTAGTGGGTTAAGATGCAGGCGCTCTACGAAGTTTACGTTTACTAGGCTTCGCCAATGAAAACGGGAGCTCAAGATTGTCATGCGACGTTACCTGTAGCAGAGCCATCAATAAATCTTACTCACCTTGACATTCAAGCACGGGTTTATTTCGAAAAATGTCGACAGAAGTCTACACGTTTGGTGCCACCAGGTTTATCGAAGAAGTTTTTATACTTCCGAAATGAGGTACTTAACAAACCAACTGAACTTCATCACGAGGATATGTGAACATTCGCGACACAGCACGGGTTGGTCCCTACGTTAGAAAACCTACAAAAAATCTTTAAAAATAACATGAAACGAAGTATGGTTCTCTTTCTTTAACTAGTTTGATAAGTACATGACCAGTAATGTTAGTGTGATGATCATGGCGGGTTGGTATACATACAGAATCACTACTAACATTATTGTGATTGTCATTTTAATATCATCTAATTCCTTTGGATGATATACTTCAAAGGATTTCGAATAATTTTTGAGCACGCTAAATGTTTCGGTTAGGAAAAATAAACAATGAGCCTGGAAACAAAAGCACGCTTTTCTCTCAAAACCCATCTAGTTACAGAAGAGTTTGACCATTTCTCATACAGTTGCTTTTTACCTTCTAGTTTGTTAAATACTGTTCATAGTCCAGTAGTTTTCAACTTATTACCTGAGTTCATTTATGTTGAGGACCTCACACTTCCACGACAAACATAGATTCGTATTTCAATTGAAGCTACATCAATTTACCAGCTCAACTCACTAATCATTTGGTCAGTGATTTCCGGGTGAACAGTTTTGTTCCAATTGTTCTCTGAGGAAAGTTAACGGTTTCCTCGATAGGGTAGATTTTGTTTCGTAGTACTGTGTGGGAGTCGGTGGGATGTATTGCTGTATGCAATTGGGTTTCGCTAAGAAAAAGGCATGTAATCACCAGTGCTTTTCCAAAACGTTGTTCACTTTCAGAATTGACTTCTCGTTTCCTGACAACAGTTTTCCTGAACCATTTAACATTGCGACTTCCGTCATCTAAGTGAAAGTTGAACTAGCTTAATATTGTGGCACCATTCACTAAAAAAGAGTGGTTTATATTGTGTTGTAACACTGGGAGGGAAAATCCAGAGCCTCTACTACTTTGTTACAAACAGAGAATATAAATGTACAGGTAACATGGAGTGATTACGTTGACCTTACGACCAGGACTTAGACAAACGCACTTTGGATAACTTTGCCTGATAGTAGACATATAGAATGAATGGAATTACGCACCATCTTCATCAATTTGACTTGTTTCACCATTGGTATACCTCAATGTATCGAGTGAATTTCAATTCATTGATCCAATCAGCAGTCTTTCCAGGAGGCGTGCCTAAATTTAACATGGATCAGAGATAGATGCTAAAAATTAAGTATTCTATGAAACATTCTTGTGAATGAGCAGCGTCTAAAATTGATATTCTACTGGAAGTCCTACTTCTTTGAAAGTGGCCATTATCACAAACAGCGATGAGTTGCATGGCAAGAATATGAAGGAATGTAACAGTCACGGAAGTTAACAAACATCTTAAGTACTAAGAATATGAATTGCCAAGAGCATGAAATACTTTGACAGAAAAACTACGTACATTTAGCAAACGGATTCGGAGGCACGCCACTCATGCAACACATTGGAGTGGTATAGCTTTACAGTTTGCAACTGGTAACTGAAAGTACGTACCGTGGCAGTTGTAACATGAGAAACTAACGAGAAAACACCTTCGAAACATCTGTTTTCAATCCTTGTTTTCGGACATTTCCATTTTGCTCAGACAATAATTTATCATGTAAGACAATTAAAATGTCACACAGACCGGTTAATGTTGTACATACTTGAGTGGACCTCAGTGTACTGACGGAGAATAAGGTTGCTAACGTATAATTCTGAGTAGCAGATATGTATCACTTTGTTTTTGCCCGTTGACACGGCCATTTTGTTGCGTTCATATGATGGTCTATTGTTGTATTAAACAAGTAAGAGAAACAATTCCGATTTCGTGGTACCTCTTATTCTGGGCAGACTTGCACGATTTGTTTGCACGTAGTTAGTCAGTAGCAGTGAACGTGGATTCCACTGAATCTGATAAGTACGTTATGGGAAATTCACAAATAAGTTGGCAATGTAGAAAAAGCGCTGTTGCAGGTAAGGCTGAAAAAGAAGCTCTGCCAAACATTTTTGCGGGTTACACAGTTCTATAATATTGTCCTTTTGAAGGAACATATAAAAACTATACCAGAGACACGAACTAAAAATGGTCCAGACTTAATTCTGAAATACATGACAATTTTGAATGTATAGACTTAGTCTGATTGTCCAGTGAACACAAGAAGAGCAACTAAAGCTTAAAAGACGTTTTCGAACAAAACTTTCTTGTGATCCATTCAGTTAGGCTGTCGCTTACATCGGACTTGGCTTCACAGTTTGAAGCTGTTTCAGCTGACCTTAAAAATGAACATGACAAAATACAGTTTTGTTGCCTGAACAAAACAAACAATACATTGACATACATGTAATCATTTTGGGCTGGGATGAGTAAGGTTGTTTGTAAATTTAGACTGGTATAATTTACACTTATACATCATCCCACTAAATTACTTTGGACGGTGCCGGCGATATTTTTTTCACCGAGGACGTTTTGTGGATGTGAATCAATTCAACAGCGGCATGCACCTCCATTCAGCTTAAAGGTCGTTGCTTCCTTTCAATGAAAAAGGAAAGGTATTGAAGTTAGTGAAGGGAGTCAGTTTTAAAATGCTACTGTCTCAGTAGCTGATGTTCCCCTATGTTACTTTTGTTAGATGACGAGAAGCAAGAAGAACTTATAGAAAAAAGTTAACACTGATAACCACCAGCGGTTTGATGAAGAGCTTTTTCAATCGTGCTGCGTTCAGTCGGTATGCAGGCCAGTGAGTAGAATACACTTTCTTCAATCAGTTTGAATAGCAGATGACCTTGTGACTTTGATTCGGATCATTATCCATCAGGTCATCGGACAGCAGTCACCGTGGTTGCAGAAGGTATGAACTATTAACAACATATGGTACACTGCAGCCCCTCAAAAGCTTGAATCAGTTAGTCGTTTGAAAATGGCTCCCAAATTAGCTGGCATTCTTCATAATCTTTGAAGCCAAGCCCTTACGAGACATATATACACTCCTTCTGAGACACAGAAGAATACTTGCTAGTCTATGCAAACCAAAATCAGTCGATCAACATCAGACTGTAACATAGCGGACTGCCGTTCCGGGATGCAACAAGGGCAATGAGCTGCGCACGTATGATCGATTTGCAAGTTACTATCCCTGCAATCTTTCCTCCCAACAGCAACAGCTGGGCGACATGAACTCTCTCACCAGTTCAGCACCTACGAGTGCAAATTGTGACGTTTCACCGTTATAACAACCAGCCAATTGCCACCACGACAGTCGATTACGTCAGGCTATCGTGTTCAGAAAATAGTAATAGTAGTGACTAACGGTTTCAAAATCTTCCCATATCAGCTAAATATAATTACTGACAGACTCGTTTGCAAGGCTATAATTATGATCCAGTCGATTCCAGCCGTCATTCTGTATTTTTGAAGCTAGTTCGCTGACGTAGTGAACGTTCAGTCGACCCAAAGTGTTTCTTTCCAAATGTTGCGCCTGGCTGTCTTTGTCAACTTTTCGTTTGGTCAGTCACACAGAAAGCTGCTCTTTTATCCTGTTTGTTTTAAGCAAGATCAGAATGATTCTCTACCATGTTACCCACAATTCTGTTTTCAGAGTTCGAGCTAAGGAACAAGAATAAAACCTTTTAATTACTAAGTGGAAACGTTGGTCAAAACCCAAACGAATCCAGTTGAGTTAACTAATGGATTTTCTCCCTGTTTAGTTTGTTTTCATTAATATGACCCTGTACTAGTTGTTCCTTGATTTTTTTCATTTCCTCCCTATTTGTGTCAACCAAACAGTCACTCATCCCGGACACTGCCAAAGATCTAAATTCTTATTTAACCTATATGAATTTGGTGACGTTCTTCTGACTTGCCACCTGCATCAGGCGAATCTGAGCTCAAACTAGCACTGCCAAACCACCACTCAGTCGACTTGGTCAGTGGCTTTTGTCTATATAGAGCCAATTTGTAGGCGAATCTTATCCGAAAGGCCTGAAGAGGTGACAGACAACAAGAAGTAGCTGGGTTCTTGTCGAAACGGAGCCTTATTTGTTACTATCGATCAACCAGATTGACGGATTCAGTATCAGCGATTTTCGCTCATACGCCATATATAATTCGACCCGGTTTGTGTGGGTCTGACGCCTTTTGTCAAGGCGTTTTTCACCTGCCGTTCCTTGTCCGTTAGGCAATGGTTCGTTCGATCGATCGAGCTGCCCGCAGTTCACCGACTTTGTCTCCTGACCGTATTCTACGACCACGTCCACATATTCCCCAGATGTTAGAATAACCGTCCCTCTGTTCTGGTTATTCATCCCATTTTGCCTGCCATGCCTCGCCCTTTCGTCCGATCCACTTGAGCAATGTCTAATCCGGTAGCCTAGACGTCTTCCTGTCCCGCCGCTCAGATGGGACGATACAGAGGAAAGTGCACCGTAAGTTGACGTGGACCGGACAGTATACAAATTTCTATAGTTTTGTACCATTAACACAGTAAATCAACCTTATCCGATGTATGGTAGATAGAGCGACGAAAATATGCTCGAGCGATACCCTGGAAGAGGAAAAACGATTCATATTTAAAGTCCTAGTTGAAAATGGTTGTCCTGACCAGTATATGTTAAGTGGCACAAAATTAGACAATCCACACACCGTAGAGAAGAAGTCTGTTTATATTTCATTGCCTTTTAAGGGCGACAATGCCTCCAAGAATATAAGCAACAAACTTAGCATAGCCCTAAGCAAGACCTATTTTGCTGCAAAATTGCAAGTCCAGTTTAGTTCCATACCGATTTTGCGCACTCAGTTGAAAGATGTATTGCCTGTTCATGCTGCCTCTTACTGTGTATATCATTTCGTTTGTTCCTGTGGAACGCGCTATGTAGGCCGCACGACACGGCGACTATCCGAACGCATTCGGGAGCATCATCCGGTGTGGCTAACTCGGGGCTTGTCAAAATCTTGCTCGTCTTCTATCGCTGCACACCTCATGGAGTCCAACCACTCAATCCATCTCAATCACTCATTTCGTCCTATCTATCGCGCACCGGGTTTACAATTAAAACATGTCAAAGAGCGCTTACTGGCAGTCGCGGAAGCCATAGCCATCCGTTTACTCTCCCCCTCCACAATGTATTCAAAAACGTTTCGTAAAAACACTGAATCTTCCATGGCCTGGTGTTCACGTCCGGACCGAACAGATTACCTAATCATGACCACTATCTTAACAGTCATCAATAATTTGTACAATTGACCTGATCCTTCTGAAACTGATAATGAACCGTTCGATCTCTTACTGTACCTTTTCTCACATATGATTAATTCATATAAATTTGTTGTAATTAGCCTGATGATGAATCACCGAAAACAAGCTTGTCCGCTACACGTTTCTCCTAAAGCCTATGCTGTCCCCGACCCGTTCGCTATGGGCTTTTAGACGTACCTTACTGAACCGTCGATGAATTCCGCCGAGATTTGGAGCACCCGCACCTCTAGCTCGACAATCCATGCCAAGTATGCTTTTACGAATAAGTTAGAATGCTTCCATCCCCGAATACTACTGGCCAAGTGCCTTTCATCTTGGAAGCAGTCTTATTGTAACTTATGTCAGGTAGGTCACTGTCGGATTAGTCACACACTAAGAACAACTACGACAATTCTAGGGCTATTCAACCACACTCAAAGGTTTCATTATTTGCCATTGAATTTGAACAGTTTTTTCACTGATTGGTCTACATGTAGGTCCACTATCGAACTATCACTCACATAACGACCTGTGATTGCACTTTTATTCTGAATTAGCCAGAGGAATCAGCTATGCCATCTAAAACCGACCTACGTTCACGAATGGACGCTTATAATGGACTGAAAACATAAATTTCCAACTGGAAAGTTTTACACTCCAAATAATTTGGTAAGTAAGTTCGAGAGAATGACCTAAACTGTTTGTTCTTTACCAGTGGGATGCAGTCTAGTAACTTGTGACTATCGGCCTGAAGAAGTTTTATTGACAGAAATCCTTGGGTCTTGCCCGGATACGGAATTTGTTAGTTTACATTTTTGAAAGCAGTAGTCCGTACAGTGTTGCTGGCAAGCGTGCGTCTGGAGATATTCACACTGAGCGGCAAGTTACATTGGTTATTACAATTCGAGTGGTCCTGCAGCATTTCGAAAGCTCACCAAATGTACATCGCGCCACACATTTTTACCGTCTTCCTGAAGGAAAATGGGAAAACATAGTGTGGATAGTTACAAGGATCCCGGTGACATTGGGTAATCGATATCTCCAAGTATACACATATACCGGGTGATCGTCCGCGGTCACATACTGTATGGCAACCGATGTGCACTGCTCAGAAGGACCAAGGAAGCAGAAAGTGTACGGATAAAAATTTAAGGGCAGTTGACACACGAATCGTTCGCCGTTATTAGAACATTCGAGTTTGGAAATCGAGAGAATGCAGTTCACTATCAAAAGCAGCTGTGGTAATATAGTCGAATCACTCACACACAATACCAGTGTATGATATGTATTCCCCAACTTGAAATAAGTGATTAGAAACGAACGAAGGGCTCGCTGAACGAACTAATGGAAACCTAACTTTGGTGGAATCAGGAACACAAGCGAAAGTGATTTCACTTTATCCAAACCAATCAGGAATGGAAAAATCGGCAAAATCAGACCGTTTCAGATATTTTCGGCAGTCCTTGGTCGTGACATGTGCAAAGAGATCCGGGTAATATAATTGGCCTCCAATTATCATGGCTTCCAACAGAATGCAATATTTGACTTCTCATGACGACACGGTAGGAACCAGGTGCATGACGCAACATGCCATCTTTGCAATAATCATTGCGGAACGAACAAATTCCCCATGTTAATTAGGAGGAAAGACAAGCTACGTGGCTTTCAAAGATTACTTATTGTAAGCTCCTGGTAATACAACCAGTAGGTGCTGACACAGAGAAACGGCCAAAGGTATATATCAGGAATGAAATGAATTTATCAGATATATTACCCTTTCAATGAAGTTATTCTGTCAGTTTTCAGAGAAATGTCAGCGTTTCCAACAAGTCAGACTATGAAACAGAGCGTGCGTTCAGACGGATTTCATGTAAAAGTAGGCAGAACACCCACCACGGCGCAATAGAATGGCATCAACACTCCATCCAATACGCCAGCTTCGTATGTCCAGGAGCTTTATTCCTCACGATAGTTTCAATAGTAACATGAATAGCGTGAGCCTTTTCACTTCTACATCACTCACTTTAACTAGCTGCGCCGTTGCTTTGTGGAATTCTGTTGCTCAAGTTTGAAATCCGTGGTAAGACTCCGAATGGTTGCAAGATTTAAAGCTTTGTTTACTGTTAGTCTGTTGTGTTAAGTACCGGATTGTTCCTAGCAAACCTTCAACAGTCCGTTTTGTTTCACACTAATGAAGAGCTTCACATTTGCTTTGATGGGCCGTGTGTAACTTAGGATAAAAGTAGCTCCTGTAGCTTACGCATAATATTAGTAATCCTCATCATCGAACATCATCATCAAAAATGCCAGACTATTACTTAATAATACAATTCTGGTGTTCACCAGTGGCGTTGGTGAATGGCACCATGAAGTGACTGAGGAATCCTGTCACGGCAGTCGATGGTCTGGATTATCCGATGGATTCCATATCCGAGAATGGGACGGGTGGGCAACCTGGTCAAAATGTGACATATCTGAGTTCCCGAAATAGCTCAGCAGCTCAGCTGATAAACCGCTTGCCGCCTATGGGCTGTCTGCGATTTGAATTCATCCGAGGGCTTAATTTTGCACAAAATGGTTTCTCCTAAGTCATTGTTAAGTTTCAAATGGTTCCAAGTTCATTCACATAAAAAATAGTTATGCATCTCTGCCACGTTGGGAGAATTTAGATTAATCTCTCCAAATTAGCTTTTAGACTCCCAAGTGGGACAATTTGATTTGACATCCGAACGGCCGATTTAACAGCTTATGCTATCCATATACGAGTCAGCTATTTACTAAATATTCGCAGACTGACATAGGAAAATGGTAATTTGTCTTAATTTATTTGCAAACAATTTCTCTGTAAAAATTAACGGGAAATAAATAATTTGCAAGTAGTTTGTATAAAATGCCCTAACTTCAACCCTGCGTTAAACAAGAGGCAATGTGACTATTGACATAGTTACGCATGGACAAATCCGTTTCATCTGAACAACAACGTTAACACTATGGGGTTTGTCTAAAATGTTTGGGTGGGTTTGCCTTAGTGATCCACCTTGTTTATATGCAACTCACCCTATCAATCTATCTCACCAGTTTGCACACAACGACAAAGGTGAAGGTAGAGAAACACAGGATGCTTCTTCCTAACAGCCCTTGTAGAGAGTCGATAGAAACTCAGAAGCTGTGACCAACTGTGAAAGGAATGTTGGTTAGAACTCCTTTTTTGTCAATAACCGACAAAATGGGTTAGTCAGTTCGATGAAAGCGATCGTAATAAATCTTGTTTTCAAATTCACGACAATTAAAACTTATGACATCTTACCATATTGCTCTTATTTTGCTGAAAGGTAATTCATTGAGTAAAATTATTTGAGGGGGGCATATGTTATGTTTGAGAAGGAAGTTAAACTGTTTCTGTAATTGATATCAAAAGGGGAAAATTGAATGGAGTAAAAAAGGGGAACATTTCTTGCTGAACGAAAGAAAATGTGCATAGTTTGAATAAAACAGCCAGTAAGATGTTTCAAATTTTATCGCTGCGAAAATGCAGCATTTAAACTGAACTTGTAGCGGCTTAGTGAATACAAGAAGTTGCAAGGGAAATTAATATCGTAGATTGCAATTAAACTGTAATAAAATTTCCGAAAGAGGATGTAAACCATCATATGAAAATTTCAAGAAACTCGAAGATGAAGTTTCATATGTATTGCATAAAATGCTTACTTGCCGATAACGACTAATTAAATGAGAAGCTAACATTTTATCACCAATAATATTCTATGGAGTAGAACATAAAATAACTAACCGTTCTTTGCAGTGGAACTCAGTTCAGACTAATGCGAAGTGACAAATATGTGATTTCCAATTTTACAGAAAAACTGCCTTCTGTCGTCTCAGTGTTACGTTACAGCTCGGTAAAGAAACTAACGCTTACACTCAACCATCTGGATACTCTATATTTCCTTGAATACTATGAGGTGACTATCTTCTGATGAACGGATTACAGTTATTCGTTTTGTCTGAATTCAATTTGCCGGACTTAGTTGTTTAGCACATATCATGGTATGCTTCACTATGTGCTTCACCAAGCCAGATCACAAGTTTGAACAGAATTTGTCAATCCCCGCGTACCGTTTTAAAATTGGTCAACTAAGGGAGAGCACCCGGTGGCATCGCACAGGTCTAAAAGACCTGGAAGGACGCACCAAAACCTGTCCCGGGCGCTAAAACATTATAATTGATAAAAGCCATTACATTCTGAATGCATAGCTTATCAAATGACCTATCCAGTTCATCGTCATGACTGAGCACAAGGTTCCCATAGGAACCCCGAGTAGTTTGTTTAGAGACAATCGCCCCTAGTTCGTTTGTTTGTTAGTCTTTCGTTGTATACATAAAGGAACAACATTAAACGAACCACGGTGCATTTGGTCAATGCCAAAAGCGTACAAACTCAAGTCCTTATTAGCTGAGCCACTTCGTGCCAAGCCGAAACAAACGTCACCGGACCTAACGGATGACATTTCTGTGAAATGTTTTTATCCAGGGAGGTTTGAACACAGGCCAACGTAACTGGCTTATAGAACATTTCAGCCATATGTATATATGTATATATACACTTTTCAGTTGTCCACCTGACTGTCGAGTGCGAATATTGACCACGGGTAAAATCCCCGCACTACTAGCAGGCCACAATAAAGGGAAACCTGAGTTCAGTGTTTCTTCATCCAGAGGACCAAGAGATGTAACCAGTTGTAACAGCTGTTCAGTTGACATCAGCCGTAAATATCTTGAATGGACTATCCGTCTCTACGGAACATTGATGGCAACTGGGTGAAAGTCTGCTCCCAATATTTGGAGGTTTTCGCGAAAACTGGTGCAAGCAGCTAGCGGACTTTTGGAAGTAAACCGCGCTCAGATACTGAGATATACTGAGGACATGATTACCAAGATAAGTGGATTTCATGTAAAAATTACTGACAGTCTAGAAAGTGGTTAGAGGAAAGTATTAGATCCGATCGAATAGGCAAATATTTCCGACTGGAGAAGATTAAGCGAGTGAGATGTATGTGAGCTAGTTTGACAGGAGGGTGGACAAATAGAACAGGATAGTATTTCACAAAACTGGAGAGAAACGACAGTGGAATAACTGTAAGTTCATAACTTATTACTTGCGAATACGCAAAAATTGCAGTAAAAAATTGCAACTTAAAACCTCGAAAAATGTTTCGCCCGAATCAGCTGATCAACTCATAGTGAAATTAGAACAGAAAATTGCATTACTAAGGGCATCTTAATATTAACTACCAATCCATATGAATGAAGGGGTGAGAATCAAACATAGCAATCGAAAACCGTGTTTTGGCAATGGAAATGTTCACTTTCCAGCAATGAAATCAATTCGGTTTTAAAATAAAATATTATATTGCGGTTGCACTGAGGATGTTTGTTCACGTCATTTTGATATGCACATTCAAATATAAAAATAGTAGTACACTTGAAAAATAAGGCTGCTCCACGTTTGTAAAACGTTAACTGGAGGGTGTAAACCAGATGTGAACTCAGTAAGAAAGATATTCTTGTCCGTTTCAAGTTATCACCTGGTAGTTCCAGTAAATGATGCGTTCACCGACAAAAATTTCTCCCTGTGACAAAGGGACACGTCTTCAACAATGGTCTACCTAATAAACCCATTAGTAATTTCAGACATCACCCTCCGGATATCTACATAGAATGAACGCCTAAGAATTGATTCTTGATCCTAAGTTTACTATCCGAATGAGTGACCGCTGCTAAATTAGATGATTTTGAAAATTTAAACTACGAGGACAAAATTGACTGTGTCCGTTTACAGACCAACAAGCTTCAAGGATCGCCGCTGCATGTGTAACTAATCTCAAGTGGTTCACTTCTTGTAATTATGAGTTAGGCTTGCACATTCAATCTGGTGTAATCCGGAAGTAGTGAAACCCAGTTGTTTTTGAATAGCACTGTCTGTAACGCCATGATTCATGTTTTGAATAGATGACCTATGGTTGATACATCTGAAAATATGCAATCGATTTAATTTAGCCACATTTACTATGCCTATGCAAGGATCTTTCATGGAGACTCAGTGGAGGGTATAAAAAATCGCGCGGTGCTGACGCATTTTCAACAAGATTAGCCATACAAATGTACCATTATTAACACGTATTACTAAAAAGTATTAACAGATTTCATGACTGACCTGAGGCTGAGTTGCGGAAGGTACGCGTAAAGCACTTTACCAGCAAACTTCGGGAATTACAGCCAAGTTTTGAGCTACCGTTCACAGTTATGCTACTTATCATACACGAATCGTTGATTAGAATTTTAATTTAATGTGTTAGTTTTCGTTAATGCGTTGACATTACATATGAAGGTTTATTCATTCAAAACCAGGCTAGAAATCAGATGTTTTTTCTTTCGGAATTTTCTGAGCATGGTTATTGAAGTGCTCTGTGTTTCATATGGCTTCTAACTTGGCGACTTTGGTCTAAAAGCACCAATTTTAGCTAGCAGTGGGCAGTCTCCCACACTTCTACATTAAGCTCACGAAGTGTACGTCACATATCTCCGTGTAAAAGAATAGGAAGGAAAGCTGACATATTTGTGATAAAATACAACGTAGCTAAATATCCACAGATATTATGTGGTGGCTTTCAAGTATTCATAGCTTTTCTTATTGAGTATGATTATTGTTCATATCTGATTGCAAGTTTGTATTTGAATATACTTTCAACCATTTGACGTAAGAGAACAAAAGACTTGAATTCTTACCTCAGAAGAAATTGTCAGTCAGGCATACATTCACAAGGCCGGAAATTGTCATCTGGTCTTAGCACTTGTCGACGAAGCATGCTGACGAATACATCTTCAATCTCACAATGAACACCATTGAACTATTGGCTTTTATCTGTTCAGTTTGCATGATCACCTATTGCGGATAAATTATGATATGGTTCTAGTTTACTGTTATCAAACAATATCCACAGCAGACTGTGACTCAAAGTTTGGACATGACTAATCGCTTATACTTCTTTTGTGGTTAACACGTTCATACGATAGCCGTAACTTGAGTTATTGTTGGATTCTTATGAAGCATCAAACTCGTCCAGTACTGATCCTCAAAAGACCGGTAGAAATAGTTCATCAAAGTTTGGATGCCGCCTTCAGTGCTAGTACTCATTAACTTACAAAAAACATGTTCCTATATTTAAGTCAGTAACTACAGGTAATATATTTTTTCAGCTCTGGAATTATGCACATATAGCTGTCATTTTGACTTACTTGGTAATGATGTAACTTTAAATCAAATATCAACAACGTTCGCTTTATGCATAAGAAAAACTCCTGCCTAGTAGTTTGATTGGTGACAGTATTAGTTTGATCGCCCGAATAAACCACAGAACTCTCATTACAGACTGCCGGCTGTTCTCTATTATTATTTAATGTTAATATCTGTTTTTTTCAAATTTTATAGGGCTATTTCAAATGGACTTTTTGGTGTGCGTTAAGATAGCAAATCATCAGGGCATATAAGCATGTCTGTGCTGTATACCTGCTTCGTTAACTGCGAGGTCGGTTCGGTTACACTCAAATCTATATGATGAAAAATATATCAATCTCACAACAGTAGCGCACAAAAACGAAGACGAATTACGAGTGTGGCCAAACGTAAATTATCTGAAGGGAACTGCACGTGCGTGATAAGGAAAAAGTCGTATTATTGTTGTAGTCTGCAGGTAATCAGGAATTTCAAAGGTGTATTATAAGGCTCTCATTTTCCAAAGTAGTGTTGAAAATCTGCAACTGGAATTTTCCGCCACACTGTTCATTACTTAAATCCACTATGAAGGCGAAAAGGCATCGTTTTATTTTCTGCTATGTTTCGAGATTCCTAAGTTTCCTACACCGTTGACAGTAAGGTCTGTGCAGCAGATTTCTTCATCTGTTACCATACTAACAACTGCTTTCCATAAGCATAAATTTATACTTTGAACAAGTTGTCATTGCTTCAATTCGTTTTGAGATATCACGACGGTTCATTCACAGATTGTACCATAGTGAGCTACAGATGGTGCCAGCAGAGAAGTGGTGAAGGAATTGTCTGAAGTAATATCTTATCTCCAATTTGGTAAACAACGTATTCTTTAAAACAATACTTTATTAGGCAAACTGAGTCTCATAAGCGGTTTAAGTCTGAACAAACTAACACAGTGCGGCATTTCAACACAGTGAAGCGCAGCTATAATGAACGTTGGCACAATGCAAGTGTTTCCACAAGAAATTAATACTTACGGTTACACGATGTCTTGTTAATGAAGCACAGGCTATTGTTTCAAATAAATTTAACATGTTCCTAAAGAAGTTTTCACTATAACAAATGAATCAGTTATTCCCTCACTTATTGTTCCTCATTACAGCGACAGCATAGGGGTGAAGTGCATCTCAACACAATCCATGCTTCAGCGAGTCCTAACGTAAACCGGTAAATAACGCCTGATTGAAATTGTGAAATCTACCAGGTTTATCGGTTTAATTGTGGTCATATGTGTTTTTCATTCATTACTTATATTTGTGTATGATAAGACGGATTACAGAAACTGGGCTGAAGAGAGGTTCGTGTTAAGCACTTGAGTGTTTATATTCAACTTACCGCAGGTAAGGACATGGAAACTATGGACAATATTAAGTAGGATACTTCGAACTCAAGACAATCTCTGTTCCCTGCTCCATCGTCCGGCATCGTGGACTGCACGATATGCATATCACATTTCTGGTTCTTCGTATGTTGATGAGGAAACGGAAGACGGTGAGTCTTACACAATACAACAAACAGATGTCATTGGCTCACAATTTAGTTTTACGTCACGGAACCGTATTTTGCGGTTTTTTGTCCATAAACCACAAAAAAGGCAAATAACAGTGTGTATATCAGAAAGAAATGTTGGTTGTGCACGAAAAAAATATCGAGAAATGCGTTGGACATTTTTATCTTTCGTAGCTTGTCCACTATAATTGACAGACCTTAATAAGGGAGATTATTTCTGGCACGACAGCTTTCTCTAGAGTTATGCTTTAATGTGTACCGATTATGATTTACTCGACGGCTATATCTGACTAGTCACTTGATAAGCAAGTCACCATTGTACATAAGATTTTCAATGGTTTCAACTGTCTACCCATACTGAACAAAAGCGAAAATTTAGAAATATTCATCTAGTTGGGGTGCCAAACTTACAATCATCTCTCACAGATGCTAATTACTGTACCACTCTATGTAATCCACAAAACTTTAACATCAGACTGTAAGCGCGGGTAAATGGTATTCGGCATGCTTACTAGATTAGTTGTGTTATTTTGACTGTGATGAATGACTCCAGAGATAGGCACATACTCGCTTTTTAATTAAATTATAGTTCCCAAATTACGTTATTCTTGTTTACATCAACGACCGACTCATAGCAGTTCGCCGTCGAAAAAACGCTTGTAAACTCGATGAGTTGACTGTCCTATGGGGAAATGAGATAACAAATCAATTTCCAATGGAACTATTCATCTAATTTAGAAAACCCATAGAGCAACCTGAAGAAATAGTGTTACGCAAAAGTCACCAGGAGTAGAAAATAGGCTGAACCGGATAGTTTTTGAGTATCTAGGGAAAAAATGTCATTGAAAAAATATGGCATTACCACACCCTCTAAATGCACTGATTGTGAAAATTTATAAAAACAGCAGGGTTACTCATATTTGTTGCGTGCCGGTCAACAATACCTTAGAATTTTCCACGATAAACGAGAGAATGTTTTCTATTTTACACGTGCGCTGTCATAGTAAGCTGCACAGTTCAGTCACAGCCTTTGCAATCTGAATTAACAGCTCTTTGAAAACAATCACTTGAACAGAGCATATTTCACTTCTGACTATCCTTGCGTAGTCGCAAATTGGAGCCACGAGTCACGTTCCCACTAGGCACCAGTGTTAACTATCAGACAACACTGAGTTATAGCCTATTCCCTTATGTGATTTCCAGGTTGACGGATCGTCCCCAGAAGAGGTACAGTCCTTGCCTTTTTAACTTCAATCAACGACTGAATTTCCTGGGTTCAATTAAACTCACCAAGTGAGTACTGACGAGTCAATATGAAACGTTTGCATCTACCACTTTTCGTGTTCTAATGGTTTTGTTCAAAGTTCTGAAGGGAATGAACGTATTCAAATTTCTAAAGCGACGAATTCCCGTTGGAACTTGCAAGTTGCTGCGCCCTGTGGCCAGCTTGAGATGCGGGATAGCCCGTGAACGTGTGAAGATATTGTTCCTTGCTGAATACACATGTGACGGTCGGTATCCTTATCAGTTGCTGCGGCTACTGAGGAAGAGTAAGCTGAAGGTGACGAGCAATAACCTCAGGCGTATTGCAACTGCACACATCGAAAATGAACAAATGCGACATGTGGATTTGCGTCGAACGCATTGCCGTCTTCTTTCTATTGTAGAAAACATCATTATACGGTCGTTTTGTGTTCGCACAATTCTGTAAGACGATCACCGATCGTATGAAAAGAACTTACATTGACCGTTTGCAGAAATCACCTAAGCTTGCCGAAGAACCAGTTACACTGGATCCCTGTAAGTAGGTGTTGAACTGTTCTTCAGTAAAATTGAATTCTTCGCAATTAGAAGCCTTAGCTTTGGGTCTAGATTATAAAACACCACCACACAAACCTAACCGTATTTACACTGAAGCCCAGTTTGGGAGCTTAGTAGATCAATTATCAGACCTTCAGCTAACTACTGCTGACAACCTAAGTTGGCTTAAGATCAAACTGACTGATATAGCTAACGGTTTTCTCATGACCCCGATCAACGGCTGGTGTGCTATCACAAAGCAACACTTGCAATCACTAAAAGAACTCACATCAAAAAATGTAGTAATACTCAAGCCAGACAGTTATTTTAGACA